>JALLAY010001122.1:0-11446 GCA_036939635.1 Cyclotella baltica
CGAAAAGTGAATCGGTTAGCATCTTCATCGACTCTACCGTTACAGTCCTCAATAGTGTAGCCAATTTAACTAATCAGTCCTTACTTTCATTGATTCTGACAATACGGCCCTCATGTTGCGTAGTGAATTTATCTACTGAGTCAACCGACTTACAGTACAACAGTGCAGCCCCTAGAAATGAGTGAATTGAATTGAATACATGCTTATGCACGGGCATTAATCATGATGCGACTCCAAGATGAATGAATGTCTAGATACTATCAAGAAGGATATTTTTAAAACAATTCATCAAAAAGATTCAAGATTCTGCAAAGAAAGAATTAATGGCTGACATGGAACAGAAAGCAACCATTCAATCTAGAATAGTAGTAATTGAGGGGGATTTCCAGGCCAAAGTAAATGAGATTGTCGATACATTACTATGAATAAAGAAATTAGAAACAAAGAATCGGAGCTCTGGTGATCCCACACCGTCTGGCGACTTGCAACTATTATAAACTCTATTGAAGCCACCCATCGATAAACTACAAGACAAGATCACAAACATCAAACTGACAATCAATGCAATACAATTCGATGCGAGTAGATTCTTCGATCAGGCTGAGTAACAAGCATTCTATTATTGCCTAACTCCGACATCAAATGTTGGTCCATCCTAAATGCAACACTTACATTGGAGTTGGCTTGAAGGAATAATATGGTTCAATTGTGAAGAGACACTGAAGTATGTTCGACAGTTGGATATTAATCTTTGCAACTGATGTCAAGACTAATTTAAAGCTTCTCATTATTCCTTTCTTCAAATCTTAATCAGATGTAGACTTCTTTTATTCATGGTATCAAACAGGCATATTTTTTCCACACTGCTTATGGTAGCTTATGGATTGCTTGCACCTTTATTTTTAAATCAAGAGAATATCGTAATGCTCTAATGCCGTCCAACGAGCAGAAAATTCAATGGAACAAACAATGAAGAATGGAACAAACAATGAAAAACATATTTATCCTTTGCTTCCTTTAAGCCAAAGTGAGGAAGATAAATCAGCAATTTCGTGACACATTTTAAATGAAGATCTCTAGGTATCGTAACTTGATCTAATGAGGGATATTCAACTATCAAGTCATTGAAAACCTTCAAAAATAAGTAAAAACATCTTGCAACGGCAATTGTGCCCTCTTCCGCCCTGTTGTTCATGCCCGCCGTAACCATTCGCCCAGTTGCCCGTCGGCAACACGAGGCAACAAGTAGTATCAAAA
Organism: Cyclotella baltica; assembly: GCA_036939635.1. Taxonomy (NCBI): domain Eukaryota; phylum Bacillariophyta; class Thalassiosirophyceae; order Thalassiosirales; family Thalassiosiraceae; genus Cyclotella; species Cyclotella baltica. The sequence goes on from JALLAY010001122.1 coordinate 1,258, forward strand.
CGCCTCCGCCTCTCTCCCAGCCTCCGACACCCGACATCAAGAGATCACCTTTACTTGCTTTCCCGTCGGCGGTCGGCCCCTCCTGCCCTGCCGCCTGGCTCCTTTCTCTCGCTCCGTCCTACGTCTTGATCGAATGCCGTAAGGTACCGTTGGCAAAAGCAACGCCTCGAAGCTTAGAGCTTAGCAGGTTGCAGACGTTGGCGAAGCCAAACAAAGCCAGTGCGGTGGCGTGCAAGTCAAGAATTAAGTTATTGTTCTCGTGGGGTTTATTGGCAGAAACTTATGATATATTTCTGCTGCGCTAAGTTGAGCTTTCAACACAACCAAAATCGACCACCCAAGCCTTGAGTCGATGCTTTGAGTGCTGGACATTTCATTACTTAATTTTACTTTTATTTACAGCCCCACACCACGCAAACATGGCTACGAGATATCCATCTCCTCCAGATCGTGAACTCCCTTTGACTTCAAAATCTCACGAGAGCTATCAAACCAATCCGGATGCTCTCGATCAAGTACATCGATTGCATGACGAACCAATTTTTCAAATCCTTTTATGTGTGCAAACGCACCATTTTTTGCAATGGATATAACATCATCTCGAGAAGAAGCGCAATGTTTCAAGCTTAAATCACCATTATAAATACATGCATCTCGAACTGCTAAGATCTTGCTCGCTTCATTCGGGTACAGGCATATCCTCAATCCTGTAAGAAACGGTCCAAATGAAGTATCACTTCTACTCTTTCGAATCATATCACGAAACGAGCTGTACTTCACTGTCATGGCAGGATGGAACTCCAACGCCACTTGACCCTCCTCGTGACCTTGACTGTGATGGAGTAGCTGCATCATGCCTGAATCAGAACAATATTCAAGATTCCAATGGAAGGAACCGTTTAGGCACGAATTTAACGAGGCATCTCCCAGTTGAACGGCTCGAGTGTATGGTTTGGCATTGGCTACGTCAATGAAGTACCGGAGACCTTTCATTTGGAGGAGGATTCCAACATGGCAGTCGTCTCGACCGTTGATTCGACAACTTAGTTTGGCCGTGATGTGGGACAGAAATGGATGAACGGTATGTAAGCTGACAGATACAAAACTGGACAATTAATTATGGAGTACACGTTACCTGAGCAGATAGATGTGAGGTCCAAAGCCCAATACGTCAAGTAAGATAGCAAAGAAGGAGTTAACGACAGAGCAAGGTCCACCAAGCCCTGTCATCATATCCTCTTTTATTTCTTGGGGTGTGGGTGGGCGTCTCTCTCTTGTGAGAAGTGTGAGGTTATGGAAAGGGACACGTGTTAACATTGAAACAATCAGCTTGTTGAGAGACTCCAAACTGGGTGAAAGTGTCTCGATTTCTTGCTCAGACCATGCCAGCACATTACGAAGAAATTCATGTGCATCATCTACGGATAAGCTCATTTCCTGCAGCAATTCATCGTTCCTAACCTTGTACCGGCGTGTGGGTTGAGATTTACCAGGCTTCATTAGTTTACCAGCATAGGCATCTTTTCTGCGTCTTGCTTGGCGTGCCTCGATAAGCTTTCCGAATTGAAGTTGTTGTTGAGGCTCCTGTGAAGCATGTAACAGCATTTTATACAGTGCCGTCTCTGAGTCCTGTCCATCATTCACATCTGGGAAAGCTTGATTTGCATAGGCCTGAAGTTTGGTTAGCCACAAAGTGCCTATGCCATCTGCAAACTGCTCCTTCTCTCTGTATATGATTGAATCGGGGAGGAAGCCATCAAATGCACTACGGAGAATGTACTTTTGAATCTTTCCCAGTGAGGGGTGAGACATTTTCTTGATCAATTTGTCACAATGTGAGTGTTCAGTTGAATTAAGTTGCAAATCCACCATACCATTTTACATTTTAATCACCTCACCTCCTGGCAATCAATGCCCACCACAGTCTCTACGAAATCAAGATCCAGAAATGGGACTCTAGCTTCTAAGCCATGTGCACTTGTGCATCGATCCACTCGTTGCAGCTCAGATGTGTCTATGTTGAAGAGTCTACGCCTGAGCTCATTCTTAAACTTGATGCATTCATCCTTTGAGTGGGGATCATACTTCTCAAACAAACGATACCCTACAATGTCAACGAGAGAGTGAGATCAAAGCGTAAGTGATGCCAGACATATCAAAGATTTACTCACCAGCAAAAACCTCATCAGCTCCTTCTCCACATAGCACAACTTTGAAATGCTTTGACGATACGTATTTTGATAGAAGGTAAAGTGGAACACTTGCCCGAATCACTGCTGCATCTGTAGTCTCGACGGCATCGACAACGGCAGGCAGGACATCCAACCCATCTTGAAAAGAAAATATCACTTCTTCGTGAACAATGTTATCTCTACTCTTGGCAACAAGTTGTGCATAATCCCTGTCAGTATCGACATTAAGTTGAGTCATAGAGTCTTGTTCGCCAAAGGAGATGGTGAACGTGTATAGCGGATCTGGGTGGACTGCATCAGCGGCTGTAGCAGCGATTAGGCTTGAATCTAAACCACCAGAGAGCAAAACACCCCATTTTATTCCATCATTTGGTATTCTGACGGACACAGCCTCAATCAGCTTTGGGCGTATCAGTTCGGCTACTTCCAAGGTTCTTGTGGGATTAGAAGGCATGTTTTGCAACTCATTTCTATACTTCATTTCATTCAAAGACCAACAGAATGTTTCCCGGTCTATGCAGCATTTGACATATGAAGAAGGCAAAATATCCTTGATATCTGAAGCACCGAAATTTCTTGGTATAGCAGCCATCTCAGAAGAAATGAAGAGCCTCTTCTGTGAATGATCTAGTGCCCAGCAAAGGGGCTTGATGCCAAAGATGTCCCGGCACATTGTGATGGACTTAATGCTTCCTTCCACCGTTGATTCTACCAGGACAAAGCCATACATCCCCCTTACATTTTCCAAGGTCCACGCGAGCCCCCGATGTACTATGCATGCCAGTAACACTTCACTGTCGCCTTCTGATTTAAACTCGTCCATCTGACACAGACCATCCGCAACTAGTTGGTCCTTCAAGTTGCGAAAATTGTATATCTCACCATTCACTGCCAGGTGGAAGGCTGTTTTATTCTCGGTCCATTCAAGCGGCTGCAGAGCGTTTTCGCTGCCAACTATTGCAAGCCTTTTATGGCCAACGGTGATGACTGGGCCATCACATCCTACTGATGTAATTTTTGTTGCATCCGGTCCTCGATGCTTCACTTTTTCAATCGAGTTGATGACAAAGTCGATATCATGTAGTGATCTTTCAACGCTAGCCAGGGCAATCACCCCACACATGGTCACTTACTTGTCTTTGTTGGATGATATGCTTACAAAAAGTGCGTTGTAGCTATTACTGGTGGATGGTGAGTTGAGTGAAAATTTGAGTTGGCACCAAAGATCCAGTTCAACAGAAGTCAAAGTTTCACTCTAGTATTGAATTTACATACATGGATGATCCATTACCATACCCACTTCACATGAGTTAAGATGCCAGTACGTCCCATAAAATGCTAGAACAATCAGAATGACAGATCTACCAGTTGTAGCAGTGGTTGCTACCCACGGAGAAGACCGAATTCGTCTGTTGTTAGATCGCGCTCTCCGTTCGATTTCTCAACAAACTCGTCCAGTGGATCGTGTTATTGTTGTATCTGACGATGATATCATATTGACGGATGATTCCATCAGCATCAAGGAATATTTTCCCGACTTATTTGAGAAGGTGTGCCTGCTATCAAATGAACGGACGAGGGGTAACTCTGGAACAGGGAGGTGAGGCCGAATAACTGGAATACCATAAATCATACTACCTATACTTAATGCGGATCTCAATTTTTTGTGTAGTTGGAACACAGGCATCATGGCTGCCTTTCAGGACTTTAAGGATTGTTGGGTGGCAATTTTGGACGACGATGATGAGTGGAAGGATGATCATATTAGCAAATGTCTTGCTGCTGCTGCCACCGAAGATAATTGCCAATGGGTTGTATCAGGTATTATCAGAGAGGGGAAAAGTGGCCGGTCAAATGAACTCTTTCCAAGCTTTCAACCTGCAGCGAAGGACTTTTTTACCACCAACCCGGGCATCCAAGGAAGTAACATTTTTCTCCGAGGTAAGTCATTACTTTCATATATCAACTGTGTCATGTCTTCATTTGTACTAAACATAACTTTTCTGTGATGCAAATAGTTGGGTTAATTCTGAAAGCGGGTCTCTTTGATGAGGCCCTTCGAAGCACCACCGACCGAGACCTTTGCATTCGCCTTTGCGACATTTTACAGCACGAACATTTCACATTTGCGTCAACAGGAGAATACACTGTCATTCACTACGCCGACCAAGACCGACTCAGGGTCTCAACGCGGGGTTCTGAGGCCAAGATTCAAGGTTTAGTCAAGTTCTATCTCAAGCATGGCCCAAGGATGACGGACCGAGAGCGCGATGACTTCAAAACTAGGGCAGGAAGCCTGTTTGGCTGCGACAGAACTAACTTTGATGCTGGCAACGAAACTCGAAGTGCCAACCAAGAACTCAAAGCGTGGTCAGGTGACTCACTTCCTCTCTCAACTGGTACAGTGGACTTGCTACCTGTACTGCAATCATCTGACTTGTCTTCCAAGCTTGCAAAGCAAAATGTACTGGTTGGATGCATAACGGGTGATGCCAATAGGATACTACCACTCTTGGATGATCTTACCGCAGCCAACTTCACTTCTTTTGTCATCTTGTTCGTCAACTCAAATGAAAAGGATGACACCAAGTTGGAACGCCTTCTAAAAGCTGAACTGAAGAAAAGGAATCTTAGAGGATTTGTACTGACACGAAGCTCAAATGAAGTTGACTTGATTTTGAATCATTGCCATGATGTTGATCTGGCGGCTTGTGAAACCAGACTTCCAATTGCATTGAGCCGGACCGTCCTACAAGTGTTCATCTTTCACATCGTTCACTATCTTGAGGATGTCTGTGCTGTGGTTATTCTGGATGATGACAAACGACTTCCGAAAGGTTGGTCTCCATTAATCAAGTCAAATGCCGCAAACGAGAACAACATTTATATCGGTAGAGACCTGAGAACACCTCCCAACCCTTCCATCTTCTCCTTACGAACCAACTTGATTGATTTGATCTACACAATGGACTTGCTTCATATGTCGGGGAGCATGAAAAGTGACATGGAACACTTCTGTTGCTCTCAAGATGCATTCGAAGGCAATAAAGAGGATTGGTATTACGACCTATCAAGTGCCAGATATGACCACATTGAAATGTCTGCATTCAAGAGGCTAAATGTGACTGATGTTGGATCATTTCTACGAGAGCAACTCGATGCCTTCCTTAGAGGGACTCCTTTGGTAAGTTCCTGAGTGGTGTGAATTGAAAGGAGCCACCCTACATTCCCATCTTAATAATTGATTTGCGTCTTTCTTTGATAGTGCCGTGACGTGATACCACCTTCAGGGCCTTGCAAGACAGAGCAGCGAGGTGGTTGCATGGTAATTCTGAATCAAAATGAGAACTCTTTCCTTCCTTTGGCCATTCAACAACATGGTGAGCATCGAAGACCATTCATTATATTGTATTGATCTCTTTGCTTTCATTTTGTCTAATTCTTGAAATCCAGCCCCAATCCTCACACTTCGTGATGGCACAACTACTCACTCAAGAAGATCTGTAAGTTAATTCATGTAGTTTGCTATATATCCATGCACCCTACTAATGATTTTTATCCCAGGATTCATTTTGGTGCCAGTTTCAAAGAGGTAACAACTACCAGGTACAGGTTCATGAAAAGTTGTACGTCTATCACGATAATCGATTTGACAGTCTACCCACTCCCACCGCAATAAGAAATACTGTTGTTCAAGAGGCATTGGGGGGAATTCTCTGCCGTGGAATGAAGCATAGAGAAGAATACATGAAGAGGAGGCTACTCGAGCTGAGATGCTGGCATTTGCGAGTCCAAGGTATTCTGAAAGCGCTTCGTTACAGGCCCTATGTAAATGAGGACATTATTGCAACATTCATTGATCCGCTCGAAAAACTCTTTGACAGCGATCAGTGGGAGACTGAAGTATTCTCTGTCGTAGAAAGGGAATTCACATCTCTCAAAGACTTTACCCCCACTCCGATGGACTTTTCCAGTATTCCTATTGAAGTGCCCACCAGGGGTACTGTTATCAAGATTGATGATGTCACCAAGAAAGAACTGTTGCAAGAATGGAATATGACTAGAATCAGCGAAGCAAGTGATATTTTGGTCGATGCAACTGGAATTTGTGGCGAGTTTGTTGGAATAGGTAATGAGGGAGTTTCCTTTACCAGCCATGATGGAAATCTCTACAAGGTGTTTGACAAAGGATCTAACTTGTCCCTGGAAGCTCTTGAGAGATTTGATGCTTTGTTTGTAGAACACAATGGCAAAACTCCTATATTGAGGCGTCCATTCTACACTGGCAGGCTGTACAGAGGCGGCCATGGTCAAGCCATGGTGCAAATGCTTCAAGACATGATGAGCAAGGGCGTTTATCACACCAACGTAAGCCCAGATAACCTCATACTTGACAAAACAAGTGAAAGTTGCACGATATCAGTTATTGATCTGGGTAGGGATGTCCATCTCGAGAAAGACCAATCTGTTTACCATGAACACTTTGAAGATATGTGCAAGAGATCGTTTCTCTGTTTTCGTTACGGAGGTTATGGTGGGAATTCTTTCACACTCAAGAAGCTCAAAAGCATTCTACGTGCTCCATCTCCACAACATCTGGTTGGATTCGACAAGTTCATGGCAGTTGTAACAAAGGAATCAAACACCAAGCCTGAACAAATACTCCTGGAGAGGCTTGAAAAGATTAATGCATTGTGTTGTGGACTAGTAACGACTTCAAGTACCTCTTCTTTGCCATTCCCGTGTATTTTGTCGGATAAAGATGACAAATCTGTTCTCGGTGAAATTGAATCTGCCATTTCAGAGAAAATTGCTGAATTCAAGACACAGACCCTTTCTTTAGTTGTTGACGATCCATATTCCAACATTCCTTCAGTACAAGGGCGGCGTCCTTTGTGGTTCTACAAGAGGCATCTGCGGCGTCTACTCCAAAATAGTGCATACTTGTTAGAAGAAGAAGAATGTGTGACAACTATTTTAGCAGACGAGGACTTCAATGAGTGCACCAAGTACCATATTTTTGTACTCATTCCAAGAGATCCTGGGTGCTATCTTTTGATAAAATCTTGCCCAATGGAGCACAAAATAATTCTCTCCAATGTTCGACGTATAGTTCATGCTTTAGAGCCAGTGGCGAGTTTAAAAGGGATCTTCCTTGTTGCAGATTGCAGCAAAACAGATAACTTCCTCCGTCAGTACGAATCAAGTAACTTGGAGTTGTACCACAAGGCTTTAGACCTGATCAAAGAAGAGAGATTGATTGACGAACTTATTGTGTTTGACGCAAAAGACTCTTCTGAAGTGGAAAAACTGAACATGCAATGGTTTGGAGTGAAAAGCAAAGCCACACATAGCTCAGAGGGTCAACATTATGCTTCTACATTTCACGGATTCCAGGCAGTAATGAATCATCAATGTTACAACTCCAACGATTTAGTGCTACAGCTTGACTCGGATATAATCCTACATACTGAAAATTTCCTCGATGGTCTTGTGGAATGCGCTGCTGAGTTCCGAAAAGAGCCCAACCTCATTACTTTTGCTTTCCCAGTCCCAGGATCAACAGATGCAAATTTCAGTAGGCGATATATGAGAGTGGATGGAACACCTCCGAGAATGGAGATTCACTGCTCGTTCTTGCATTTAACTCGAATGTTTGGGCTACTCCCTTTGACTCTCCCACCCACGGAAGATAACGTCAAGTCGAACGCCTTCTGTCCACAAAGGGGTTGGTGGCATACACTTGATTACAATATTCAAACCCGCGGCATGAAATCCTGTAGAGGCTCTTTGGGAATGAACAAGTGCTTCTTCATCCACCCGCAAAACGAAATGAAACAAGAAGATGCCATCCACGATTTGCATGTTGTTTCTGATGTCATATCAAGCAACCTTCACTCGGTTCTTGATCTTGCAAAAACGGAATCATGGAAGGATCAGTTAGGCAAAGTAGACCTTCAAACTTCGAAGGGTGATTGGGTTCCTCAAAGACAGGATGCAGTTGTTGTTGTCTTTCATTTACAAAACAATAGAGAGAAAGAAGGTAAGTTTGGTTCATGCTGTCCAGATTGATCGTTGCTTCAATACATACACTCTAAATTGCCATGGAATTGAAAGTGGTTTACTCTTTTGAATCATTTCTCAAACACACGAAACTAAATCCAAAGTTCAATGAGTGTTTGATAGTTGTTCTTGATAATGGATCAAATAACTATGAAGACATATCCATGAGGATAATCGAAAGAGCCCAAATCATTTTTGGTGACTTTCATCTGATGTCTTTTTGCTGCCGCAAAATGTTGCCAGTTGAACATTTATTATCCCTGCTGCAACGAATCTGTTCCAACCAAAATGCAGAAATATTTCTCATCGAACCAAACAAGGGCTTTAATCTCAAACAACTCATGCTGCCTCTTCAGTTTTGTTCTGAATGTGAATGTCTGTTTGATGGACCATCATGTAGATGCGGAACCAACGGGTCTGGCCTGGACTTCACAAATGTCCCATGCACGACACTCCCAGTGGCAATCCCGCCTTATGACATCAACCCTTCTTTCCGCCACGAGACAATTTTCTATGCGACAGATGTCATCACTGAAGGAAAACTCAAGATTGAGTTGGCGGTTTGTATCAAAGGCAGTGCAACCATGAATAAAGCTGAGTTTGTCCCTGTTCGTTTGCACAGCGAGTGTCTCACTGGAGATGTTTTCTATTCCATCAAGTGTGATTGCGGCGAACAAAAGTTGAAGTTCTTGCATATGATGAAGGGCATGCGGCGCGCAGTCCTTATTTACATCAAGGGGCATGAAGGGAGGGGCAACGGCCTTTGCAACAAGATCAAAGCGTACAGCTGTCTTGATAGTTGCAATTCAAAGACACATATTGATGCCTTGCATGAATTAGGATGTCCATCAGATATCAGGGAGTACAGTGCGGCATTTTTGTTCCTCAAGAACAAACTGCAGATTAAGTCAATTGAGCTATTTTCGAACAATCCAGGAAAAATTGCAGCAGCGGTACATGCTTTTGGTTCTAGCTATGTTACTGCAAGTCCCATGCCCACAGGTAATCTGAATACGCATATCTCAATGAACTTTGAATAAATATCTAACAATTCCTTTGCGCCTTTGCACACGTGTCAGTTGCAGGAGAGCACAATAAGAAATATTTACAGGAGAAAGAAGAACTGTGTGGGCATGTTGGCCTCCTCGAAGACTCTTAGATGCTGTACCTACCCATCTATGATGTAAAAAACTGGAAGACAATGAAAAGATAATCATTTTTGACCTCATAGGGGATTGATTTGTGACAAAGTTTGAGTTTTAGTATTCTATCCAAGAAGAATCATTAGTTTTATGGTTGTTACAGTTTTAACTTTATGTAGACCATGCAAATGCACTTTGTTTGACAATGGCATATAAGACATTGCAGATAGAGGCACTAGTTTCAAAGAAAAATACAAAAAATACCAGCACAATACTAATGATGCTGATTGCTTTAACCACTTGGCCACAATTGACTGTGGCCAAGTAGTCAAAGCAATCAGCAAAACTAGTACACGAGCGGGTTTCTTGTATGCTAGCCCAAAGGCGGACCGCACCGTGGCGAACCTGGCAGCAATCAGTCAGCCCCACGACTGCCCTCAGCCGCGCCTTACTCCTCATACTTTAACTATTTGGATTTGACTGGGTCACCACACACAGCATGCATCTACTAAATTGCTTGATCGATTGACAGAAGCCCATACACACTGTGGGCTTGTTCAAGAGCTTTGTGGCATTCTTGCTGGGATGCCTTGGTTGTCACTGTTACACTTGATTACCGTAGTTTACACATTAAACCGCTCTCCGAATGGCTCAGAGCGACTAATTAATGTGTAAATGTGTTTCTTGTATTTGTCTCAGAGCGGCGACTAATTTGTTATCAGACGCGCGACATTAAGAAACTTAGTTGGGAATGTCAGCTGACATGTCAATGTCATGTCAGCTGACACTCCC
>JALLAY010001123.1:0-11430 GCA_036939635.1 Cyclotella baltica
TTTAACCACTAGGCTATGAGCGCTCATAGCCTAGTGGTTAAAGCGGGAACAATAATTCACCAATAGAGACATAGAAGGCATTTACTTTGTGGGATTTTAGATAAGTGCTCAGAGCTAACAGGGAGTTGAAGTTACAAAGTGGGGTCAAAGTCTCGATGTTGGGCCAGAAGGAATATCCTTTGTTGTGAGCGACTTTCGTCATTAGCCGTAGTGAGTCATATAACCTAGTGACTTCAAGTGGTGAGTCACTGTGGAATTTGTCGTATGACAATGCCTTGGTAAGCTTTGCTAATGAGAACAGATCCATAGTTCAAATGTAAGAGTAAGCAGTAAATAGTACAAAGTCTACATACATACACAAAATCTAGTACAAATTCTACGGGGAAAACCGGGAAAAACCCAAAACGTTAGCCTGAAACCTCCATGGCCACCGCCTTCCTTCTCCAAACCGCCTCCAACGCCTCCACAACGCTGCCACCAAGCTCGGAACCTCCCACCGATTGATTACAACAGTGTCACGCCACCGCCGCCCCGTTTTTGCAGTGTTCACAGCCATCGTTTCGCCAAGCCGATCCAGCGTTCACAAGCCGACAACACTGCTGCTCGCCTCACTTGATTAAGCCGACCTCCAGCCAACGAATTGGACACGCCGCAACCGTCTACAACCTCCCAGAGCCACCGCCGCCGGTAATTCGAACGTAACTCGATCGAGAGAGCCGTCATTCGCCTCCAGAGGCCTCGCACGAGCCGCTACCGCCGCTACTGCACCCGCAACATCTTCAATTAGCCAGCAAATCTAAAAATCTCTCCACCGACACCGTTGTTCAATTAATCTCTTTCCACTACAGTAGCAGCCCGAACGTTTTAGACACGCTACCGCCTCCAGAGGCTCTTGCCATGTCGGCAAACAAGATGGAATCGGCCAGCGAGGGCCAATTAGCAAAGGATTTCTTTGGTACTGTGCTTGGGGAACGTGACGATGCAGCAGCTAAACAAGCCTGCGATCGTATTGCACAACAAATTCGAGAGATGTTCCGTTCCGTCAGCACGAAAGAAGTAGAAGTAGAAAACGACGGAGACCTGGAGTATTTCCCAGAGCTGGATGTGGGAACATTACGAGCCGTGGAAGAGGATTGGAACCGCAGCACTCAGGTGCCATTGGTTTTGATGGATCATAGGGAGCACTGCAGACAAATCATTGCAAGGGGGAATAAAGATGGAAGTAGAGACTTCAAGATCTGCGGGCTCCACACCGTCGAGTGTTCTATGCCTACACACAAGAAGGGGGATTCAGGCCGTATGATGTTTGAAGGGGGGAAATACAATCTCATGGTACCAGCACCCTCTCCACATGGAGTTCATGTCTTCTCTCGGCCCCTCCTTGATTGGGAGCAGTTGATAGAAGTTCCAATCGCATCTAAGAGGCTAGCTCGCCTGACGACCTGGGAATATGAACCACTCATTTGGAAGGTTCTTTTAGATGCAATGGCAGGCCAGAGGTTAACAACACCCATGGATTCAACGGAGAAGGCACAATTAGAGATAGAGAAGTCAATTGAGTACCAGCAATTCGAGTCTGAACGATTGCATGCTACCAGTGACAATCCCGCCGCCAGAGGGAAAGAGATATGTGATATAGTAGGGGCTTTCTGGGCCGGAATGAAAGGAGCGTCGGATGATGAGGAGATGGAGGATCTTGTAAAGAAGACAGAATCAGATCTGTTAAGGGTTGGAGTCACTGTGGAGCAGCAGTCGAAGCGCCAGAGGTTTGCATGCGGCCAGCATTCCTCATATGTTGACAACAACACCCCCAAGTCACTCATTGATTCATGGAACTCTGCCATGCGTGTTAATTTAAATTTCATGACTAACAAAGGTACTTGTCGTGCAGCAATCTCTTCGATTAATAATAAACCAAGTTGCTTCCTGAATGGGACTTCACCTCCATCGATCGATTATGAGATGTGCTGCAGGAATATTCAGGAGGCATCGGGGGTGTGTGAGGATCCCAGCCACACCGGCGAGATGTTTAGAGCGACCTGCGGGGATGAAGAAGTCTGTGAGTTGCTGGTTGAAGTCCCAGTGATTAACGGTAGCAATCCAAACTGCTTTTCTCGGCCGCGGCTTCACGGAGGAGAGCTAGTGAGGTTTTTGGGAGAAGGGCATACCAGCAGGTGGAATTGGATTGTTGAAGCTGACCTCTTGCCGCGAGTCTGGAAGACCCTTATTGAGCACTTTCCATGCCACAAACATTCCCATGACGCTTCACAGGCCAAGAGAGACGCGCCAGGGACCCCCAGCCGCCCAACCAATCCTCAAAGTGAGTCCCCGCCAATTACTCATCGCTCCAAACGCCGGTCCACAACTCCCGCCGCTTCCAGTTATGCTTCCGTCGCCAAGGGAATGCCCCAAGCCCCTCCCCCGACAAACACCAAAGCAGGCGACAAAAAGACAGCTACTCTGACTCCGTTGGGAAAAGGTTCCACTAAATTGGCAGCAGATCCAGATGCGGTAGTGGCCGAGGACGCATCAGATGACGAGCAATTTCAGGATGCTAGGAGTGATTTGGATAAACATGAGTCCCCAATTGACATGTTCCCACAGGTACCGAAGCCACCAACTACTGCACCAGCAAAAGAATCTAAAACACCTTCCACAGCTGCCACCAACAACACTCCGGCTTCCAATAAATTACCCCCTATGCCACCTTCCCAACGCAAATCAACCTCTTTTGCCCCTGGAGTGGATGTGAATAACGAGGGCAAATCCAAGGAATTGAGGAAATTGAGGAAAACTCCTAACAAAGGCACCAACCAGTCCCCCAACCAGCCAAAACCCCCAGGAGAAGACGTCGTCACGGCCTGGCAGCACAAAACGTACCTCTATTGCACGATGCAGGTCTTTGGCAACAAAGGTGACGTTAACGACCAGATTGTGGACAAGTTGGCGGCAATGCTGGATATGTTTCAGGAGGATGACGAGACCGCGCGTTTCGGTCATTTGACAAACAGCTCCTGTCAACCGCTGAAGGAAGCCCCCTTCCCCGCCAAAGAGAAGCATCGCCGTCATTACTTCAAATTCCACGGAGAGCAATACCAATTCGATCCAGTTAACGACCCCACCGGCGACAGGAAGCTGCACTGCACTCTCATGTTATACAGCGACCTTCCTGCACAAGAGCTTCTCAATATCAACAGGGCGGACCTTCGGCAGTTAATGTTTGTGAGCGTGAAGTCCTACCAGGCGGTGGACACTGTTAACACTTTGTGCCTGCTCTATGCCCCCAACGACTGCTACCCCCAAGCGGCAGCAGATGCTCTGAGCACCTTATTGAAGCAGACGGAGTCTCAGATGATAGCCGAGAAGGAGCAGGATCCTTCCATTCACAACTCCACACTAACAAGCTGGAAACACTCAAACTTCCCCAAGATAATAGCTGACAGACAATACCCAAAGAAGGGCACCTTTGTGCCGCGGAAGGCAGGAGAGCCGAGGGAGGATTCTTCACATAAAATGGCGATTATCTTTGAGTATGAACTGCAATACAAGGAGAGAATCAACGCGGCCCTCTCGTTCTGCAAGCTCAAGGGATGGCACAAGCGGATGTTTGGCGATTTTGCAGAGCTTTCCTATTCACCCGGCGAGGGCGCTGATGCAGATGAAAGGAGGAACTGGAGGGCGATGCTTGAGGAGCACGGACGATGCACAAAAACGTTTCACAAAGGCACCATGCCTGGACTTGTCGACCCACACTATGAAGTGGAGATGGAGCTGACGTATGGGGATAACAACGAAAAGACTAGGAAGGAGAGGGTCACGGTGCATGATTTGTTGCGGAAGATTAAAGTGGAGTGTGTGGACGGGAAACGCAGATCAGTGCTTCAGTGCATCCTTCTCGCAAAGAATGGGAATTTCTGCGTCTGGTATCCTGGAAATAACGCAATCATGAGCAACAAGGCTGACGAGGTACTTAAGAATTCAGCAGCATACATCCTACATCAAGGCATCCGCTGGGGATTTCCTAAGTCAGACCTAATACATCTCATTGAAAAGAGTTATGAACAACTGGCAGCCCGCTCAGTTCTCACATCCAAATGGGATTCAGTCAACAAGTGTGTGGTGGCGGATATTCTAGGAAGCGAGGATGCCACCCGTCGGTTTTTCAAGGAGAATTTTGATGCCATGATGATGGGCACACTGTCGGAGGGCGCCTCCGCGTTGGCATCACAGCGATTAGTGACCTCAACAGAGCGAGAAGGGGATATTGGCAATTTCGACTTTGATAGGGATGCCGCTTCCATCACCTCAGTCCACGGGAACCGTAGGCAACAGACAACAGACTCCAGCGTTGACACCGGATACAAGACGGTAGCAGCTCCAGATACGAGGGATTATGTAACTGGCTTGCCCCCACGAGCTCAACCGGAGGCAGAGCAGACGGACGGAATGGAGATGGAGGAACAATCATGGGGTAATGATTCGAGGTCTCGGGGACCTGCGGCAGGTCAAAGCTTGGCGGGGAAGATCCAGGGGGCCGAGGAGATGGAGAACGACGATTTCAGCCTTGAATCGCGCTCTGTTCATCAAGACATGGACCTATTCATGCATCAGAATGAGGCAAACGAGGACGAAATGTCAGAGATGACGGCATTCACTAATGATGGCCGACCCCACAATGCCGGGAATGTCCAGAGTCAAGCAGCGCCAGAGAGTAGCATCGATCCGGATATGGAACGGCTAGCAGCCATCGGGAGGAAAATCGGTGGCACCGCGCTCGGTGCAGACCCCTCTGATCTAATGTCTGAATTCCAACTTTTTATGGCCAGCAGGTCAGAGAGAGCCACCAGTGGGGCAGGCCTAGCCAAGCCGGAGACTTATGAGGAGAAATTAGAAAGACTAGAAAAGGAAGCAGCACTACTACGTCTGGAGATGAAGAGTTCTCAAGAGGGGACAGAGAGGAGTCAAGATGGGGAAGAGGATCCGCACGGCTCGTCCGGCAAGGTTCCAGTAGGGCAGTCCAAGGAGGACGCACCCCGCCACCACAGTGGTCGCCCCGTAGAGGGGACTGGTAGAGACGCCGATGACGATCGCCGTGCGGCTGATCCTGGATAACTCGCCGCGTCCGGCCGGCCACCACTACCGGCGTATCGGACGTTAATTTGCGAAATGTCAGTGGTACCACCAGGACAGCAAACCATTCAGCAGTGCGGCGGCAACGCTGTCGCCAATCAAAATGCCGCGCACAGCAATACAGAAGAGACAATGCTGAATGGGCTTCCTACATAAGAGAACACACACTATTCGAGAAGGGGCTATCCTACGAGGAGGTGAAAGACTTGATGACCCGGCTAGATTCCAAATTGAACGTGAGCGGGATAACATCGGAGGAAATTGGAAGGTGGTTGCAAGAGGAGAGAGACAGCACCGCCGCGCTGAGCCTCAACCGGAATGCTAGTGCAGCTGCTGAGTCGAGGGAAGCATCTGCATGGTCAGCAGGCGTCAAGGATAAACCAGTGGGGTCAATGCCAGCGGAGAGGGCAAACGGATGCTTTCGCGGCCTGTACGTCCAACTCAACAACACTTCCACCCGGAATATAGCCAATACCAAGTCGGCCAAACTCTGCAATCTCATCCGGGATTACGACCCACACATAGTTGGGTTAAATGAAGTGGGCAGGAACTGGTCTCAATACAGGTCGTCAGAACGTATGTCCACTTTCATCAGCGAGCTGCACCGCGAGAGCCGATCCATCACGGGTTACAATGAAGTTGAAAAGAACGTAACCCGGCGGAAGTATCAGCCCGGCGGAACAGGAATATTGGTGTTGGACGAGCTTATACCTTACTCCAAAAAGGGTAACGACGACCCAAGGCGACTTGGACGGTGGTGCAGTTACATCCTAGAAGGCAAAAACAACCACCGTACCCGAGTTGTAACGGCCTACTCAGTGGGTGGAAATTCTTCTGAATACCTTGCCTCATGCTACCAACAACAGCTGCGTTACATCCAGATGCACAACCTCCACACAACTCCACGTCAGCTATTCCAGGATGATTTTCTGACAGCTCTAAGCCAGTGGCGAGCTGCAGGGGAACGGCTTATTGTGATGATGGATGCAAATGAACACGTGACAACTGGACCAATGTGCAGCCAATTCGGCGCTGAAGGCATCGATTTAATCAATGCCACCATTAATCGGCATGGCACTCAACCGGCAAAAACGTTCAAAGATGGTTCACGTCCAATTGATGGTCTCTGGCACTCCCCTGACGTAGAAATCACCGAGGTTAAATGGCTCACTTTCGAAGATAGTCCAGGTGATCACAGAGCCTGTGTCTTTGAGTTCACCACTCAGTCGGTCATTGGTAAACATGAACAACGAATTGTCTACCCCCCCTGCCGGCGACTTAACACAAACATCAGGGGTGTTGCAGAAAGATATGGAAGACTGGCCGAGGAACAGTTCAGAATCCACAATATTGAAAAGAGATTGGACGATCTAGACAAGGCAATGGGCTCTACCTACCCACCCTCTCCGGAGCATCAGATGCAGATGGACCGCCTGGACAAACAAGTTGTGGAAATCCAATGGCACTGTGAAAAGAAATGCCGCAAGATATACAGAGCGGATATGGCATTTAGCGTTCCCATCAAAGTGTGGCACGAGAGAGTACAAATCTACACCAAGCTGCTCAGGATGCATGAGGGTAAAATACGTAACGTTGGGAACCTCTGCAGGCTGGCCAGGAAACGAGGCATTGAGAAGCCGAAGCAAATATCAGTAGAGGAGCTGCAACAGAGAAGAGCCTACGCCAAAGCCCGCAAAAGAGAGCTGAAAAAGCTTGCTCCATCGTTACGGCGCGAACACCTTCGGAATCTGCTCCTGGAAGCAGAGGCAACCGGCAACACAGAGAAGTCCAAAGATTTGCAAGCAATTATGGCGAGAGAGGGCATGAAGCGGATGTGGTGGAATATCCGGCACTCCATGAACGACCCCTCTGGAAGGAGTGTCACAAGAGTTGAGCAAGTAGTCGACGGGAAAGTTGTTGAGCACACCTCTGAAGAAAATATTATCAATGCCATCCAGGAGGAGACGGAGGTTAGATTCCACCTAGCTAACAGTGCCCCAATCTGCCAGGGTCTGTTGGCCGAGCAACTGGGTTACCTATCTGATACGGCAATAGCACAGGAGATTTTAGACGGGCGGTTCCAACCAGGAGACGATATAGATGATGCCACTGCGATCATGCTAGAGGAGATCGGCCGAATCGGGTGCATGCTAACAAATGGGGAGGTTATTATTGAGATCACTCCGGATGAATTCAGAGAGTATTGGCGACGAGCGAAAGAATCCACATCATCCTCCTACTCCGGCATCCACTTTGGGCACTACAAGGCAGCGGGCCGAACAGAATTCCTCTCGCGGTTCTTTGCTAAGAAAATTTCCCTCATAGCCCGCTGCGGATGCCCGCCATCACGCTGGGGGGTTGGACTGACTGTCATGCTAGAGAAGGTGGCCGGGATAGCATTAGTCAACAAGCTGAGGGCTATACTGCTCATGGAGGCTGATTTCAACATGCACAACCGGATTATTTTCGGCAACCGCATGATCAGGCGGGCTCGCGAGGCAGGAATCATTCCAGAGGAGTTATTTAGCTCGGAAGGGAACACGGCCGAGGACGGCACGTTTGCCAAAAAGTTGACCCTAGATATGTCCAGACAGAGTAGAACTGCGTGCGCGCTGACCAGCAATGACGCCGCGAGTTGTTATGACCGGATAGCACATGCTATGATGTCATTGGTGTTTCAAAGCTTGGGGGTCTACAAGTCAGCAGTGCGTGCAATGCTCCTTCCCATCCAGATTATGATGTTCTTCCTCCGCACTGGTTTCGGGGAGTCAGACAAGCATATGGGCGGTGACCCCACCTCCAAAACTCAAGGCTTATGTCAAGGCAACACCGCTTCACCAGCAGGCTGGGAATCCCTCTGTGCAACCATGCTCCGTTGCCACCAGCGCCTAGGGCATGGTTCAATGATCGTCAGCCCTGTGTCTCTCACAGCAAGGCAGCTAATGGGTATATGGTACGTTGATGACTGTGACCTTATAACGTATGCGCCGTACTCACCGGGCGAGGCAGTGTGGGATGAAGCTCAAGAGTCATTGGACAGCTGGGCCCTCCTGCTGCATTCTACGGGTGGGGCCCTCAAGGGAGAGAAATGCTTCTGGTACCCTATTGACTATGTGTGGAAAGCCGACGGCAGCTGGTCGTACGACACGAAGATAGACAGAGAACTAACGATCCCATTAGGGGATGGATCCCGTGAGACGATCGTGAAGCTGGGGCCGAGGGACAGCAGGAAGACGCTCGGCATCTACACCTGTCCGGCGGGCAGCGACGCAGGCCACTTTAAGGCAATGGAGGATCGGGTAGCCAAGTGGACGTGTCGTCTCACTAATAGCCACTTGCCCGCCAAGTGGGCCTGGGTAAGCTACAAGCTCCAACTGTGGGCCGGGCTAAGATACGGATTGGGCACAATCTCGGCCCCCCTCTCCGCCCTCCGCTCTGCCTTCCCTAAATTTGTCTTCAACATCTTGCCACGTTTGGGAGTGAATCGCCACATCCGACGGGGCTTCCGTCACCTCCACTCAGCATTCTGTGGGCTGGGCCTCCTTTCCCTCCCAGTTGAGGCCACCATTTGCAGGATCAATCTCTTCCTCCAACACTGGGGCTGTTCCACTGTAGTGGGGCACTCTCTTCGTGCCAGCCTCGAATTTCTCCAACTAGAAACGGGACTCCCAACCTGCCCTCTGCTGGAAGACTTTGCTCCCCTGGGCCCTCTCTGCACCCCCTGCTGGCTGCGATCATTCTGGGAGTGCATCCGCCACTATAAGGTTCAACTCCACCTGTCATACCCCTCCCTCCCACTGCAGAGAGAAAATGACAAGGCTCTCATCCACCTTGCTTTGGCCAGGGGTCTCCGCGGGGCCGAACTCCGGAGTTTCCAACGCTGCCGAGTGGCGTTGGGGCTCCTCTTTCTTTCGGACATGACCACGGCGGATGGCAAGCAAATTGAGCAGGACTACTTAGCAGGACACAAAGCAGACCACCTCCGCTCTCTCTCGCGATTCACATTCCCCATAGAACGGCCGGGCAGACAGGATTGGGGTGTATGGTTTGAGTTTTGGCAAAAGTTCACAGATGCAAATTATTATCTCCCGAACCCACTTGGCAAATGGGTCGCAGAGTCACACCGGGAGTGGCGATGGTTTTATTGTGCAGAAAGCGACACCGTTGAACATGCCTGCGGAGAAGTGATTTGGGCATACGAGCCGGTTCCCATTGGTAGGCGCACACGGGGACGCAACCCCTACCGCCGCTCCACCTGCTATCCCCCGAACTCAGCCCCACGAGGAGTACCGTGCTCCGTTACCTTTATCGGTTCCCAGCATGATGGGCATTGTATTTCCCTTCGGGCGGCAGGGCCACAACTGGCAGTAACCGACGAAGCTTCCAAGGGATCATTTAAACAACACCTGTACTCCTTGGGAGGCACCTGGATGTGGGAGCATGTGCAACTGCATGGTGAACTAGCCTTGATACGGGAAGCCTTCCAACATGGTACGGCAGTCTGTGTGACCGACGGCTCATACAAGCCAGATCTCAACCCTCAGCTGAGCGGAGCAG
Source organism: Cyclotella baltica (assembly GCA_036939635.1). Taxonomy (NCBI): domain Eukaryota; phylum Bacillariophyta; class Thalassiosirophyceae; order Thalassiosirales; family Thalassiosiraceae; genus Cyclotella; species Cyclotella baltica. The sequence continues at coordinate 9,688 of JALLAY010001123.1, forward strand.
GATGGACAATCTACTGCACGAGGGCGCGACAGGTTTTGGTAGAGGGGTCCTTTGTCGAACTTCACCCCGATGCCTCCTCCTACAGAGGAGAAGTCCTAGGAATGTTAGCCCTCCATATCTTCGGCCAAGCCATATCAACCTTCTTCGGGATCAATAGCCAGTGTTACGGCACCATCTGCTGCGACAACAAAGGAGCCATTTTCAGAGCAGGGAGACGCCGCAGGAGAATTTCACCCGGGTCACGCAACGCTGACCTCCTCCGAGTTTTGCGCACCCTCCAAAACCAACTGGGAAGTGCCTTTACCTATCAACACGTCAAAGGCCACCAAGACGACTACCTCCGATGGCATAACCTGTCACTCGAAGCCCAGCTGAACTGCCGGTGCGATTCACTTGCAAAAACAGCGGTGGAAAGGAACTGGAGATTGTCTCGGCGCCAGCAGGACCAGCTTCTCCCGGCAGAAACGGCGGCAGTGTTTGTGGATGACATCAAGCAAACTACGGATGTGGGCGATAACCTGCGATTTCAGGCCGGGATGCAGGAGGCTCGGGAATTTTACCTGTCAGAACTAGGGTGGTCTGATGCCGCCTTTAGCTCGGTCGATTGGGAGGCTCTTAACAGCACCATGGCCACCAAGCCGAAGATGTTTCACGTATGGCTGTGCAAACAGACATCAAAATTCAGTGCAACTGGTTCGCAAATGGAGCGATGGTTTGGTCGGAGCTTTTCAGCCTGCCCGAACTGCGGTTGTGCTTCTGAGCGGTCCTCACACCTCATGCACTGCCCTAGTGAGGCACGCACCCTACACCTTCAAGACTGCATCGAGAACCTGTCCCGTTGGTTATCCTCCCCGCACACTGACCCCCAGTTCGCCTCCCTCTTTATCCAGTACCTCCGCGGCAGAGGCAATGTGCTGTTCAACGACCTGGCCAATATACCCCCGCGGTTCGCCCAACTGGCCCAGGAGGTCGATGAGATTGGGTGGGACAACATCCTGGAGGGAAAAATCCCCAAGTCAATAAGGGCCCTCCAAGCAGAACACCTGGCGGGCTCCGCCACCCGTCTCTCCATCAACACTTGGCTCCGCAGATTTATATCCTCCCTCCTCCACATCACCCACTCGCAATGGCTCTTCCGGAACATCTCGCTCCACCACCACCTGCACGGCGCAATCCATCAAGATGAGCGGAGATCCCTCCTACGGCAGATAGACTCCCTTATGGAAGTAGATCCGGCGGAGGTGCCTGAAGAGAGTAAATTTTTACTTGAAATAGACTTTCAGCATCTGAGGGACGCGGATGCAAACGAGCAGAGTTACTGGGTGCACGCCGTGAAAGCGGCACGGCGAGCCGGGCGGCGCGCCCCTCCGGGGCGGCCACAGCGACGCCTTCGTGCACCCCGGCCACCTTCCCCGCCAAGCCACCAGAGCACCACCAGATCTGCTTCCCCATACCCACCATGGTTCAACCACACGGCCACATCCTCCGACACACCGCGGCACAACCAACCCCCCAGAGGCTCTCCAGAGGAAGTATTCTTTAGTTGTCAGCGGACCACAAGCTCGCCGACGGGGGAGGCGCTGAGATAGGCGATCGTCGCTCCGTTGCTGGTTACGTTGCTTAACCTGTTCCCGATGTTCTATCGAAGAGGCCACCCCCTGTCGCCCCGTTGCGTCCTTGTTGTAAGCTCTATGACAATCAAAAAGGTTCCTCACGGACTGCACATAGTACCGTAGTGTGTAA
>JALLAY010001124.1:0-11442 GCA_036939635.1 Cyclotella baltica
CCGATGCAGCCTCGTCGACAATTGAATCGCCATCCGAATCTGTGCTCCCCTGGCCCGACCCCACGACACACTACATTTCAAAATCCGACGAAGAACGACTCATACCCGCCCTCATCCACTGGGGCAGAACCGAAAGGGGAATGATGAAAGATCAGCCTCCCTTCCGTCTACGTAAAATTCTTCAATTGCTCGGCATTAAAGAAAACAATAAACGACAACACAATGAAATACACACCAGCATTTCAAACAGAGTTCGAATAAGTTTGATTCAATCCCTCTCGTTGAGAAGACATCATTTGAAACTACTCAATCCCAATCTATCCATGGCTGACCTCCGTCTCGGGTCGAACGATGACATTCGAACCTCAGCAGATCTTTTCGAAAGATGCGTAGAATCTCACCTGAAAAATATCGGTGTTGAATTTCTCACGGAGCAAGATCAGATACGGTTACATCGCACTAATGCACCAGGAGTTAGACAGCCTCTAACTCCAGATTTTAAAATGAAGGATGGTCATTCTCTCAAACTCATTTTGGAAAATGACAATACTGGCGGTGAACAGCATACAATCCATTGGATCGAAGCCAAAATGTTTTACGGGGCATCGACCATACCACACTCCACCAACAATGCGGTGGGTTGCTTACTCCCCAAAGCGAAACAATATGTCAAATACTTTGGTCCTGGGGCAATAGTGTTTATGTACGGGTGTGGTGATGAATTGGCTCGGGAGTTGAAGGAGATTGGTGTTGTGGCGTTGGATTGTAGAGAGTTGGATTTGGGTAGGGTGGTGAGGCATCAGATTGGGTGGTGTGGTGATGGGAGTGGGGTTGTTTTATTTTGAATTGTTGGGAGGGTGATGCATGGAGAGTAAATGTGCTAGCTTTTTGTGTCTTTGTTGCTTCCACTCCCAGTGTATCCATGCATTTGATCTGACGGAAGTTTTGTTCATAAATGAAAATGGAGCTGTTATTTTAAATCGTCAGGAAAAAGTTTCATTGAGAGGAATTCTGCTATCTTTTCGTGTCATTATCTTGCAGTGGGATTTTCTTCCACTCCCTATCAGAAAACTGCTTATTTATTCATGAGCTATGAGTGCAATAGATAATATCCACTATCTAAAGAACTCAGTACCATAACAATTGCCAAGTTGATCATCAATTCATATTATAAATTAGTTGTTCAAATCAGAAATTTATATTCATAAATGAAAGTGGACCCATTACTTTGAATTGTCAGGAGAAAGTTGCATGGAGAGCAAATCTGTTATCGTTTTGATATTGACTGAAGTCTGAAGTTTTTATGGCGGAAGTGTGCTGGGTTTGAATCTCCCAACTTTTGATACATGCACTGGATAAAAAATCTAGACTAAACTCATGATTACTTTCTCATGTACATAATTTAAAAATAATCAAGCAGAGATTTTTTGACCCCAATAAAGCCACTACAATAATGTTATCAATGACTTAAAATAAGGGTTATAACCACAATTACCATGATAAAAGATATATAGATAACAGTTTTCTTGATATAAACCTTTTTGCTGATTGTAAAGAATATTTTTTTGATCTCAAGAGACCAAGATCTGAACTTCAGAGTGCACATGAAGTCCAAACATCTTGCTTCTAATCCATTCTTTCTGCAGTCTCGAGAAGACTGGCCAAGCTCATGTGTGTTAATTAAAACAATGTGAATATATTTCTTAAACAACTCTACCTGGGCTACTGTACAGCCCAGTCAACTTACCAGTTTGCCGGTAATACCACAGCCCCAACTCTGTTTTAATATATGTACAAAGCTTACAAGTTCAAAGATACAACACTGGTAAAGATAAGTGCCAATAGACTCGTACTTGTCCCCGGGTAAGTAGTGGCCGTATGCAGTGATAACACTAGTAGAGAGCAAATTAGTTTTAGTTAGAGAGTTAGAGTACTGACAAACTGACTAAATTTATGAGCTAATCTTATGTGTCTGAACATATGATTTTCACCAAAGGTGGCGTGCATGTGCTCTGATGGTGGATACTTCCCTATCGGGGGTGTAATTATATCTTCGCATGATCTGTACCATCATCGTACAGAGAAATGGCTATACTTGTATGTGCTTCTCATCCTGGTGGTGCTCAGACAGGCGTAATGCAAACAGCTGGCGGTGCCAGCTGCTGCTGAATTGGAAATTGTGTGTGACTATAGGTAGGAGCATACTTTACGTAGTGTGCGTAGGTACATATGCTCTGGTTTAACAACAATAAGGTCTTGCATGCTTGCTTGTATAAATAAAAACACTCGACATGCTTTTTAAAAGAGAGCTCATGTCCAATCTGGAAGTATGCATGTTGTGTTACTTTTTTGACACATCGAATAAATATGTCGTGTAGCAAATGTCATGTTTTTATGCACCTACCCGATCTGCCTAAAAATCATGAGTAACATGTTATTAACATAACTACCATACCATACCCCTTACAACATCAAAGTAGATGTTGCATATTCTCTCACATGCCCATCATCCTATGTCACACACAGATTGAGATGCATTTGAACCTTATGATTTCCATCTCAGAGGAATATCACTCACTCCAGAAACATAGTATCCAAGAAATGATTGTCATCGCTCTATGGATGAGTTATTAAGTGATCACTCATATTTTGATAGCCCTGAATATGATAATGGACATGATAAATGTTTTGATTAAGCTATCATTAATAATTAAGACAGCTATGTTGTTACTAAAATCGACACTAAATCATTGAGTAATTTTCTGTATTTCCTTATGTTTTAAGCCTTACAATAATTAAGCAAACAAACAAGACAAACGCAGCCTCCACGTGAAGTGGTCATCATGTCCCCAATTGCCGCCAGAATGAAGCCCCTTTCACATCACAATTATATCCCGTTCACTGTCATCTTAGGCATGTTTGAGTCTTGTGTACAATGAAAACCAGTTGCAGTCAATTGATACCTGTCTTTGAAACTCCTTTGGTTGAGGTATTGTATGGCACATCATGTGCAAGTAGCTCTACTTAGGTGCAGTTGGGTCTAAAATAATAAGATGAGGATAACCCTCGCATAAAAAGTTATCAGTCCCGAACGGGATGCACTAATACTGGACTTCATGAGCTACTAGTCATTTTAACTTGTTAAGCAGGATTCGGACCCATTATCCCAAGAGACAATCTAGATGTGCAGGGACAGGGGCTGTAATAGTTTCATCTTCACCAATCTTCACTCCTTCTTTTGATACTACTTTTATGCTTGGGCTCACATTTTTATTTTACTCATCATTTATGAAGAAGTTGTTGAATCATGACAGCGATCCCGCATTTTGTCACTATCTATTGCCTTGTCGGCTTGAAGGTTACGGCGCGTTTCAATAAAAGACTTCCGGTTCTCGATTACCGTATTACCGGTAGCACCGACGATCTCGACGATGTAGGTGGCTGATGAAGCCGCTGGCTGCGGCTCTTGCTCATTAATATTTTACACCAACAAGAATAATAGCAAAGTAAAACAACACACGATGGACAAGATTGCCATTGATGATAGTTTGACCAGTGCAACAGTAATGTCTGACAGGTCCTATGACTACGATGAGAGCCCGCCCAGAACCCATCGACCTTCCTTCTTGAAGAAGCGAGGAAAGAGCCGTTCGTCATCGTTCATTAACATTAATGAATTGCCCGAGGAAGAACGCGAGAAGGCTGTCAAATTTGACCTTGATGGCAGTGGAACCTTGGACAGAATCGAACTTGCCATGATGCGATTTGATACCGACGGTGATGGAAACCTAAGCCTTGGTGAAATTCATAACATTGTTGAGGAGCATCTCAAGGATCAGAACCGAGTAGGTGCCCTGAAAAAGGTTGTTGCAGGTTTGACTCTCTTTGTCTTTGTCCTATCCTTAAGTAACTTGGGCACTTCATTAGCGAGTGCTATCTTAGTCAAAGAGACAAAGGCCGATCCGAAGAGCTTAACTCTGACCCTCAAGAACACTGAAGACGTGATGGGGACACAGAGCAGCGCCGAGACGTTCGAAGCCCTCGCGATGGATGTAAACACTCGTCGAGCCAGGCGTGCCTTGGTAGTGGAGAGTTTGAGAGAAAACCCATTTGGAGAACATGCCCACCGTCGTCTTGGAAAGAGTGGCAGCAGTTGTCGAGGCAAGAAGTGTGATGAGGACATTTCGTTTGATACGAACTATATTAGTAGAGATGATGCGGAGAAGATCAAAGATAAGTGCAATCTTGGCCGTGTTGTCAACATTAAAAGGTCTTTCCCTGGTGGGAGTATTGACACCAACAATTTGTGCAAGACCGGTGCTAGCATTGTCGTCAAAGAGTGAGTTGAAGAGTGTATTGATTAATTTCTCCAGACATCCTGTTCACAGTCACTAATAATGCGTTTTTTGCTAAATGTGCATCTGTAGAAAAAAGTCTCCAAAGTCAAAGAGAGTTAAAGGCGGTGGAAAGAGTAAGAACAGAATTAGTTTTGGCATGACTGTCTCAAGTGACGGAAAGGAGACAGTCTTTGATTGTGAAGGAAAGAAATGGTAAGGAGTTACTACATTTTATTTATAACGTGGCGCAGCTCTCAATTATATAAATCTTAACTCATTTTCTCTCCATGTCTTAGTTTCATGTCAGGAACCAACCTACTCCAGAAACATGGTGAGCCATGCAATCTCAACCATGGATCTGATGATTGTGAAGCCGGACTCATCTGCATTCAAGATGACAACGACGCCAGAAGTGGCAAGTGTCTAAGCAACTGGGACAAGGCAACTTGGTATGTCGACTGGGATACTTATGAAAATCCCATGTGTGTTCAAGACTGTACAAATGGTCCCAATTGTGGTGGGAATGCGAAGGTATGGGATGAAAAGTTCTCCACGTACACACTTTGCTGTGACACACAGTTGTCATACTTGACTGGTGGCTACAATAGGTGTGTTCCTGACTTAGAAGCCCTTAAAGACCAAGATTGATCGATAATATGGATTTGCTTGAATAAAATTTTGTCTGTAACAAGAATGACTTCCAACCCATGCTCCTCTCCTCTGGATTTGACTGTTAATCATGTACATAAGTATATTAGTGAAACTGTCCATTAGTTTTTTATCACTGGTGTTTAGGTTGTCAACTACATGCAATGAAGTGCATCAGAATGATACGCTTCGTTCTGTACAATGAATTTAGTATAGCTCTGATGGCCTTATGAATGAAAATGAAAAATGTGGGCGTGTAATATGCAGAAAAATGGCCGATAGCATTTTCCTACTAAATTTGTGGGCCTGTATTGTCAGTGGTTTGATTGGGGTTGGAAGGTTCATTAGCATTGTTTGCTGATGGTTGTTGGGGTCGCTGCTGAGTAGGACATTGTAGCTGTAGCAACTGCTGGTAAATGTGCATTTCATTTGTTGCCGGATTCGAATTGGTCAAGAATGCATTGTTTAGATGGGGAGATCCTGCGGCGTGGTTTGTGAGTTGTTGATGGGGTGCTGTTGCAATTTGTGGTGTTGTCTCCTGATTGAGATATTGTTGTCGTAGTAATTGCTGATAAAGGTTCAGATCACCCGGCAAGTGATTTGAGCTGGCTGCATTGGTATGATTTAGAAGAGGCATTTCAGCAGCATTGTTTGCGAAAAGCTGCTGCGATAGTGTCGTACTTTGTGATAGTGGCAGCTGAGTTGGGCGTTGTAGCAATTGTTGGTAAAGGCTCAAATCATTTGCCAGGGTAGTAGAGTTGGTTACAATTCTATGGTTCGGATAGGACGATTCTGGGGCATTGTTTATTGATTGCTGATGAATCATATTCTGATTTGATTGCTGTTGAATTAAAGACTGCAGTTGTTGCAGTTGCTGATAAATGTTCAAACTCTGCTGTGCCAGAGGATTTGGGTTGGTCTGTTGCGGTGCTGCCGAATTATGAGCTGACTGCTGCTGAAGGGCACATTGTACCAGTTGCTGATAAATATTTGCATTATTTGCAAGGGAAAATTCTCCTTGCAATGGTTGCGCAGGGTTTGAGCCAGAAATGCCCGTGTTGTTACTATATGCTTGATTCACTATGTTGCCTCCAGCTGCAAGCTGACCCGTTGAACCATATGTGCTCGAAGCAGGTGTATTAGATGTCGTGATAACATTTTCTGCCGCATTCCCAGACGTTTGAAAAGCTGAAAAAGTGTTGCCAGCTTGTTGCGTCACCTCTTTGTAAGCATTTTGGAGCTGTAAAAAAGCATTTACTGGAGCAGTGTTGGAGCCAAAGATGGAATTGTTGGGTAATGATTGGTTTTGGACAGCAGCAGCGCCAGCAGCAGTAGTTCCTGTGCGATCACCGTCGATAGAAGTACTAAATGTTGCATTCTGCATATGCCGTGTGGGTAACATGGGCAACGATAGTAAACTATTGTAACTCTCGGGCGACTCCTCGTCATTGCACGACATCTTTCTCTTTGTACTCATTTTTTTCTCATCTTGTTGCGACTGTGATGGGTCTGACCTTTTTCGCCTCTCACTCCCTTTGTCGTCCTTCTCACATGCAGCTGGTTTCTTTCCTTCATCATCTGAGTTATTAGTAGACGAGCATGAACTATCACTAATTGATACATCGGACATCAGCTTCAATTTCTTGCGTGATGATAAAATTTCGCTTGAAAGCAGATGCCCTGGATCTTGGTCAACAATTGGTTCATAATCAGTAGTGTTTGATCCACCACTAGCTTCTCCATCTTTAATTTCTTTCAATAGTTCAGGGGCCCCTTCACGCAAAGCCTGGCGGATTTTCGCAAGTGCTTTTTTCTTACCAATGGTATTCCATAAACCTGTATTGGTATCCCTTTTGAGGAAACGCCCAGCAGGAACCATGCTGCGTATCTCTTTGTAAATGATTTTGGCATACATTGGTTTTTGAGATTTATCTGCACAAGTGAAGGAGGTGACATCCGTAAGGCCGAGATGAAGATATAATGTAGAACCAGGAACACTGTGCTTCTCAACAACTTACCGCATCGAACATATGATTTTCTGAGGCTCTTTACTCTAATGAGGATCAAAAATGGCGTAAAACTGTCGTTAGAACATTCTGTCATTGTTAGCTTGTGCAAGAGAAGATGCAACGCACCGATCAATGAACTTCAGGTTGCCAATATGTGAATTAATCATACCCCCACGGCCTGATAAAACTTTCACGGAAATCAAAATAAAACGAAAGTCACATTAGAGATGAATGCAACATGGGCTTCAAGACAACATAAAGCGTCCGGACGACTAACCATCATTCTCATGAGGCGTGACAATGTTGGTCTGCTCTTTGTCGGACATGATCTTTTCCCTCTATAATGACCCAGTATTAAAGTTTAAGACGTTTCTTTGTGTCTCTTCTTTGATTCTTCTACCATGTTCAAATGAATACTTATGCTTCATATCATTGTAATGAGCTTGGAGAGTTGTGAAAAAGTGGCTTGCGTTTTTTTGCATCCTGTGTTCGGGTGATTGGAATGGAATCGGTTGATCGTGGAATCTGGAAAATGCTGCTTCTTCTGACGTGGTTCTGTGAGATACATCTCCCGGTTTACCGATCCGGGTCTATCTCACGGGACTTCTAGTATGTATGGTAGAACTGAAAAAGAATGTAAATGTCTGTGCACAATGATATTTAGCCTACAGGGTAACAATTGGGAAATGAGAATCACGATTTGTTACAGGATCCCGTCACCTGAAATTGGATGTGGTCGTATTAAGGTCGTGTATGGTACCACATGGCCCATTGATGCATATCAATTGATTGTGTCCTGATCGTATACTTCCTTTTATTCGTAAAAACTATCTTCCGGGTCTTCTTTCCGGGTCTTCTTACCGGGTCTTCTTTCCGGGACTTTTCATGGTAGGCTTTATCCAGTTTCGTAACGTTCAAGTTGAACTTCTCAACCAACAGAAATTTGAGTCTCGCAGCAAAACAAGAAACGATATTCAAGATGATTCAGTCCCGGTCAAAAATCTTTGCAAGTGACATATCTACCTGGGCATTGGACTCTGCAAAAATTGGACTCTCCTAACCATCATACTGAGTACTTCAGTGCATTTTTGTCACTTGGATTGGCATGTGTGTTCTTTTGAAAAGATCTTCGACAGATGATGTTGTAATCTATAATGCGAACAAGCAAAAACAACAAATGGGACCTCTAAATAAGACTCTCTACAGCAGAGTCCAATATATGAGTCTGGATAGCTAGTGACTGCACCCCTACCCCTCTTAAGACTCTACTAGAGTATAAGTCTTGCTTACGACCTTTCAAAACATTCCATGTAGATACACCAAAGGTGCTCAACCCCTGGATATAATTCTAAATTTTATGAGAATGTTCATTGACATGCTGTTTTTGTGCGCGTGTGATGGCTTGCCAATTTGCAACAAGTGGTACATTCGAGAACATATATCTTACTCTTACTAAGAAGGCAAGAGCACCAAGGACACTATCAATTGTGGTAGCCACGGTGTTCACATTGCATGCATTTTTGTAGCCAACTCTGTGTCATTGCTGATTACTGTGTATCATCGTGAGCAGGGCATTTTTGCCAGTCTGATTCATTCTTTTATATGAGATAGCATTGAACCGTAGGTTTTCGCTCATTGAACAGACATCTTTAATGCTGAACATTTCCAATAACCATTAGAATTTGGCTTCAATAAATTCTCCTCCTTTGTCCTTATTGGATTAGGATAACCATAAAACCAGTACAGTATGGATTTTGCTTGCACCTTTCCCTGTGTTGATTTTGGCATCAACGACATTTGAGATAGTTAATAGGGACAGTTTCACCATTTCTGTTGTGTCCGGTCACTTTAAAGGCTTGTGTTATGAGTCAACAATGTGTAAACGTGGCCATCTGATGGTTACTTTTACACAAGATTCAAAGGACCACAAGGGCTGTAAAAAGCAAATAGTATAATTTACTGGGACGTATTTTCTCCTTTCTAAGCATGACTTCTAAACTTTTTCGGGCAATGCATTGCAATCCAATATACCAACATTGCATGAAAACGGCAATACAAATGCCAATACAATGACCAAAATCAAAACAGGGTAAGGTATATGCTTTCAGCTGACTTCTCATACATTTGTATTAACTCGACAAGGTTAGAGGAAGCGCCAATGCAGGTTTATCAATTGATGTAATAGCTATTCTGCGGTTTCTTGTGATCGACAGTAAGTTCAAGTATTGATCTCAGCCAAGGATTTGTCCAATACTAAGTAAGATAAATATTAAGAATATGAATTGAGGGTGCAAAGTGTAAAGTGGGAGCAAGTTAAATATAATTCAGTGTTGAACAAAGAAGTTGAAGGGAGAGGGGTTGGGGTGTAGTTGTTTCCCTCCAATTGTTTTACCCCCGGTCAGTGCAATGTATCTTGTTTCCTGTTATAATTAGTTCCTTCTTAAAATCATCAGGGTGATGTGCTACAAATTTGCGGGTTTTGGGGGACTTGAATCGGCAGACCAGCAGGCAACCTGCTGATCTCGTGTATTTCTTATGTCAGGGGTAATTATACTGGTGGGGGCTGTATTGGCCAAATATGCCCTCTAGGGGGTGTAAATACAGAAATTATATATAATTTGTGCCCATCTAAAATTCCAGGTTCGTTGGATGGGCAGTAGGGGGGCAGTAAGGAAGCCCCAGAACGTTGGAGTCGATTTAAAAGAAAAGCAGCGTCTCACAGGAAGACGCCAGTTCTGGAGTGCTTGATGTCTCCTGTAGGATTATTTTGCAGTATGTTTCTAGGGAAACAGATGTTGGTGAAAAGGAATCTATGCCTTGTAGAATTGACTTTTTTGTGCGATATGCATGCCCTCGGTGTCTCTATCGTTTGGTTCCGTGCAAACTTGTGGAATCTTGTTTGGCACTTATACGAACTGTAGATGTCTGCATTGGCATTATTGATGATCTCTGACTGTTAGGTCTGAAATCTGTACAAGGTTTCTTTCCTTCCAAACATATAGACCTTGCATTAGAGAGTCATTGCTGACTTCATGCAGCGGATCCTGGCACCCTGTCAAATGATTGAGGGTTTCATTACTTTGAAGATCTTCTACTTAGTAACTTAGTTGCTGTTGGTGCATTATCTGCCGTGGTCTCTGAAATGCTTGGCAAAGGCATCTGTGTCTTTGTACCCACCTGACCCCCTTCCAATTTTCACCGTAAAATTTTCTTTCACTTTGTATCACTTTCTAAACATCCCTAATGTGCAGACCAGTCCTCCTCTCCTTCAGATAATGCTGTGTCTTGTCAACATAGTGCGCGGCAGAAATAGTGCATTCAAGATCATGAACGAGGATGTTTTCTGCATTCACCATTGTAGAAGCAGATACTGCCGGGGATGAGGTTGTGCTTGTCACAATTGCATTTTTTGTCGATTTTCACGTCATCTCTAATGCCGCTCATGACTTTATCATCAGATTGTTGTTGAGTTTCTGGTAGAGGTTCGGACAATTATGGTAGGACATTGCATCGCGCAGACACCATGTAATCTCTCAAGATTAACGATAATAGAAAAAACTGATCTACTTTGCAATGCTCCATGTGATGGCCGAAGAATTTGGTTTGAAATGGATATAAAATGACACAGTCGTATCTTTATGACATATACAAATCTTCTGCATTTTCGAGTCGCGAGCATGTATCTTCTAGGTAACACGCACATGCTAGCACAGCATGTTTGTTTTTTGTTTGCGCAGAAGAAAGTAGCATCCTTCAACATCCGCTTCCACATGATGATAGCCCTGCGGGTGGCTCTCGGGTGCCTCCGCGGTCGGAGCCACCCTCCTGTCTGTATTACCAAAGGTAAGATATTTTCTCTCATGATCATTTTCTATCTCACGCTTATGTGATGGCTAAGATAGTACAAAATTTGAGTCCATTCACCGCCACATACAACAAAATTAAATTTAAAACTCAATGTCAAGAATAGTGTCATTCAAAAATGGTGTCATAGATAAAAGTTCCTAGGCTGGGAAAAAAATCATCACACGTCAGCAAAACTTACGGTAGTTCACAGAATATAACACTCTCAGAAGTTTCCAGAGCAGCTTATTAATTGTTGAACGTGTGAACAGATTGTTGCTGGAGCGGCGGTTAATTTGTTATGCTTAGCCCCGTAAACAGGGCATTATCGAAAATTTTACGGGATCTGTGCGGGTTTTTGATGGATCGCTGTGCGAATGAACGAGAAAGCAGGGTCTCACGGGTTAAATATGAGCCGTAATGTGTGAACCCAAACGTAACAGAGCGGGCTAATTAGTGAACAAAATTTCGACAGAGCTTGGAGTGGCTTAATTTGTGAGCGTTATATTCTGTGAACTACGGTATGGTAATAACGTCTTGTTTCATTCTCTCCGGATAAGTTTGCAAAAGGTACACAATGCCCTGATTCTTTAGTATTGTTTTTT
>JALLAY010001125.1:0-11436 GCA_036939635.1 Cyclotella baltica
GTGTCTTTGTGACCCCTTCTGAGCCTCGTCCTTAAGTGCTTTCCTCTGTCATCAATCGAATATATTTAATGACCATGACGTCCTTTGGGACACTGGAGAGACTCCAACCATGGTTCCTCACACCCACCTCCAGAAAATACATTATATACTCATGATGCCATGGGCTGTAGGCAAGTGCGGGGGCTCTCTATAAAGCCCAGACACTCCTTTGTCCAGTACTATAGTTGGAACTGAGTCAAACGGAGCTTTACGGCCCAAGATACGGCAAAAACAGTTGGAGGTAAAACTGATACACAAAATGAGATGGGGGTGGCCGTCGGCCGATTTTCGTAAATCTCCATATCTCAGCCATCTGGCCTCCGATCAGAAAAATTGAGCCTACGGTCAAGTAGAGGACCTTCAGCCTGATCATTTACCAATGTACAACTTCATCCGAAATTAAATATTTTAGGAGCTATGCCATTCCTAGTCTTAGCATGAAAAAGTTAAAGAAATGACTCTATTATTGAAATTCATGTGAATCTGAGCACATGAAATGGTTCAATTAAAACCATTATTTGTAACCGCGAACAATGACGTGACCTCGACACCAAAGCAAACTGTCATAAATTCAAAGTCAACTCTACCACCTTACCCACCTATGAGTCGTAACCACACAAACAATCACCATCTTCAAAGCACTACCTTTTATTGAAACACCTCTCAACTATTACCAACATGTTGACATTCAGACATCTATTTCAGCACAAACTCTCTCCTGAACTCAACCAAAATACAGAGAATGGTGAACTCCACCATCAACTCAATAAAGTCCTTCTCCAATATGAGGAGTCTGTATCGGTAGGAGAAGATTACAATCGAGCGAGACAGAAAAGGAAACTATCTACAAGACGAAGAGATGAGTTTCCAAGCTGTAGAATCAAGCATTCCCCTTGAAGATGAAGCTGAAGAAAGTCTTGACTGGCCCGTATGGTGTTGCTGTTTCTTCCTTATTTGCCAGGTTGTGGTGACAAATTACTCGTTCAGTCGCGCCAAAGATATTGAGAATGCCTCGGAGGAGAGTGTGTTTCAAGGCGTTTATTTCATGATAGCATTCATCATTATGCCAGTGGTCGTACTTGTTTGGATGATCCTTTTGGTGTTAAGCATCGTATAAACGAAAGATTCCCAGTAGGTCAGCATATTCAGATCGCTTCTTCAAGCATTGGCTTTCTGAATAGGGTTAAAAATTGACATTTAGAGGAGAGCAGAGTGACTCTTCGCAGTAGGTAATGTGCTTTCTATCCAACGTTAAACTATTATAATCGAAACTGTACAATAAATATCATCTGCTGTCTATCATCACATATTCATATGTACATTTGCATGACAGGTTCAAGCATCATTCTGCATATTCTTCTTCCCTTTCAATACATCTTTTGCAATTGAGGACCACTCCTTAGCCAAGCTAATTGGACGAGCTGCCTGCACACAAACACCTGTTAAAAGACCTCCTAGGCGTCTCCCTTCCTCAACCCAGGATGGCACTGCTCGTTCGCGAGCCCCACGAAGCACTTCAAGTACATCAGTAGTCTCTCCATTATCCAAAGTCAGTTTTGACAAGTCAATTTTATCAAAATGAAAAGTCGCAAAGCGATGAAGGACACTATCATCTAGTTCAACGCCGCTAGTTAAGGTTGCCTTGTAACCATGATCACGATATATGCGTGCAGTGGCTCGTTTGTCTTTTTTGTTTAGAGCTGTAATTATTTCGGCCACAGTTTGTCTATCCTTCTCTGATAGTCTGCCAACCATACCGTAGTCGAGAAGGCCTAATCGGCCATCTGGGAGTACAAGGACATTTCCTGGGTGCTGTGAGCAAATAGAATGCAGTTTGATTTAAGAATAAAAATTATTTGTACAAGGCAAAGAGATACAAGGTTCAACTTACTGGATCAGCATTGTAGACACCTGAAACCATGAATTGTATGCCATGGACATGCACAAGAGTCTTCAAGGCTCTACCCAAGTTCACATTAACCCGCTTTGCTTTTTTGTTTGCCGCATCATCAATAAGGTCGGAATTCTTACCTCCAAGTCTCATCTTGGAAGTAGCCTTTTGTACAGCCAGCACCACATCCTCCACATGATTCCGAGCCGATGCATAAGTTCTCAACAAGGCACCACCAGCAGGTCCCAAAAAAGTGGATAAAACCTTAAACTTGGCCCCACCCATCATATTTATTCCACCTTCACCGGCACCACCTCCCTTCTCAAAATGATCTCTCATCCTCTTTGTAATTGCCGCCTTTAATTCCTTCGCATCCTCCTTACCTAAAGCCCGTGCCATTGAATCTTGCTCTTGCTGAATCACATCCGAAAGCGAGGTACCCTCCAAATATTCCATGACCAATACATTTTTGGAACATATACCAGTCTCATTCTTAACACGAGGTATCCGAACTAAAGACGGCTCAACTCCATGAGCTTGCATATCTCTCGTACATTCAATTAAATTATTGGCTTCAATAGTAAAATCTAATTCGTTCTCGTGTCTTTTTCTCATTGCCTTGGCCACTTCAATGTTTTCCGGTGCGAATAACTTTGTGGCGATTTCTAGATTTGCTAAATCTGCAGAGAATAATTCAGCCACCTCTGGATATTGGACTTTGACAATGACTCGCTCTGGCTTCGCCTCGGGTGAAGTGGGACGCAATACAGCTCTATGAGCTTGGGCTATGGATGCCGCACCTATTGGTTTAGGTTCAAAGTCTATAAAAATATCATTCATGGATTTACCAGAACTGGATTCGATAATTCTGGATATTTCATCAATGCTTTTGGCAGGTATACCATCTTGCAACGGACGGAGTGCATTAACATATTCTTCTGGCAGGAGGCCTGCACCAATAGTACTCATAACTTGACCAATTTTCACATAAATACCTCCCAATGAAATAATCAAGTCGACTAATTGAGGAGCACTCTTTTCACGAAATGCAGTGATGCGTCGATTGTATTCTTCCTCGTCGCATTTGTCAATTTTATGGGCTTTGAACTTGAGGTATTTGTATTTTACCACGATGGGACTGAGGCCTCGCCAGAATTGGATTGTGCGGCGAAAGCCTCTGTGAAAAGTGTACAGAGACGTGAAGAGAACGGTGCTGAGTAGGAAGAGCGAGAGGAGGATTAGCAGTGCCGTCTTTTTCTTCGAGTGTGGTGGGCTGAATAAGAAGTTGTTGCGTAGGAATGATGGGACGAGGACTGATGCAGTCTTCAGTAGGTTTGGTTTCGATGGAGTCGTGGTTGAACCGATCGGTGTGGGTTCCGTTGATGAGGGCGGTTGGCACATTGCGATTGGTGCAAATGATGTTGCCAGGAGTGGATTCGTTTTTGTGTTGTGCAGCACTGAAGGTGTCGGGAAAAGCATTGACTTATCTTTGTCGGGCTATCGAATTAGGTGCGTTCAATTTCTGGGGACTGGGGACAAACAATGTGGACGATCCAATACCGGCCAAGACACTACCAGTTACTGTATCGTGGGCTTGGTTGTGGTGGTTGTGGCTGGTGGCTGGTGGCTGGTTTCAGTTTTCATTTTTCATGCCCGCTCTTTAATGACAGAAAGGGATGAGTCACAAATTTACCTTTCCGAGTTCTTTAAAAGATGCCATTTACTTAAATTGTACAATTCCGGCGTGAAAATTGGTATGAATCCATTCTAACAAAATAACTTTTAAAGGTATTCACGACACATTCTCTTGACCGTTGACCAGAAAATGGTTTTAGGGTCATTATCTATCTCTAGATAGGAGGGTCCCCATTTCAAACAGAATCTCTCTTGGAATCAACAATGTGGCCAAAAGGCCAAAACTGCCTAATAAAGACCACTTATCTAGCTCCATTGGGAGACAATTCTGGTCATTGCTGCAGAAGGAGGTTAAAGACAAAATTCGTAAGTATGATCTTATATTGTCCAAAGTCCCAATGAATAGCCCGGTTCAGTGATCTTCAGTAGACTAGTTTTTGCTACTTGAAGAAGCGCTGAGTTTGTTGCACCGCCTGAATTGTTTACAGCTAAGATGTTAGTGAAAAAACTGATGATTCTACAGTAAGAATTTTTGATTGACAGAGTTCTAGAAAATGAACATCTTGGTCTGTCGTTGTTTATGTTAAAATGCATGTTGTTTTTATACAAATTAAGCGCATTGATATCATGAATGATCTAAGAATCAAGTCAATCAAACATTGTCACTCCTGATTCGGTCCAATAAATTGTCTAGTTTCTATGGTACTGATCCCCGGAAATGAGTCTGGTGACTTTAAACATACTAGTGAGTATGTGTATTAGTATTAGTAGGAGGATACTTCTCTGTTGATCAAAGTGTGCAAGTAACAATTTTATCTCGCTCTGAATTGAATTTGGAGTGGATCAAACAATGAAATCACAAGAACGCTTCTCTTTTATCGAACCATGTCCAAATCATCTTCTATCTTGTACTTCTACTGGAAATCAGCAACATATCACCTGTACATTGAAAAGTTTGCAGTAGTTGGATTCTTCGCCAAGTGTGTTGATACAGTAAACTCCACACCATGTTTCCAATGTCAACCCATAATGTTTAGACAACATTGATAGGTCATGATCCAACACAGACTACACATGATTATATATTTATTTTGCGATACCACTAGAATACACAGTCAAGACGAATTTTTAAGTTTCACCCTCAAACAAGATTTGTATCACAACATAACCGTTCTTACTGCAGCTAAGACCTGCAATCGTCCTTTCGGCCTTGTTTACATTGCTCTCAAACCTTTGGATGAATTGAACCAGCCCAGTGATCTTATTGATATGACCGAGATTGAGCTCTCGAATCATCATCAATGTATTCAGTTCCATCAAGCAGATGAGCACTACATAAGCTTTGCTGGTGATTGTGCTCAATCCAAGCATATGGTTAGTGATGCCAAAAAATCTAGATGACGACAAAGAAGAACACTTCACAAAATTGAGCAAAGATGATTGTAGTTAAGTTGAAAAATACTTCGCCTAATTTCGAAACCTTGTGTGACAAGATTGCTGAGCTTTAGTGTTTAATGAAGGTTCCAGACAATCAAACTGAAACAAAACCACCAGGCAAGAAAGACAAACTCAACATTTCTGAGAATAGACAATTCCAATGGCAACAGATGTGGCGAAGACATCTTTCTGTCAAGCCGACTATCTTCACAATGATTTCGACAAGGACAAAGCAGCTCTGAGAAAGCAAGGGTCCTGTTCAGAGTGCACATGGGACGATCATCTTTTTTTGAGTGCTTGAAGAAGAATCTGAACTTTTCACCAAAAGGGTGTGGTGAGAAACATGGCAAGGGGGACCTCAAATTATAATGATTAAAACATGATCCTCAATCCTCATCATCAAAGTTAGGATTTTGCGTAAGCTTGTCTAATGAACCACAATTCAAGCAAGCCATTCTTTGCAACAATGTGAGTGACTCTGTGAAAGTATCTGCCAAGCTAGACATGCTCACACCGATTGCTGTCTTGTTGTAGCCTGATATATGCATACGGATATCAAAGGTACTACTTATCCACAGTTAAAAGGCCACTGACACTGACGTTGTTGAAAGGTTGAGTGCAACTTCTAGGGAGTCATTGGTACCAGTGTAATATAGGCCTGTTCAAGGGCTTCCCTGGGGCTAGGTGGCAGGCAATTCTAAAGGTTGGGCGAAGGATAATTTCAGCAAAGGGATTAGTATTAATTTGACTCAATGGACATCACTCTCCACATTTTACTTGCCATCAAAATACACAACAAGCCAAAACAAATCAAAAATAGGGAAATAATTTCCAAATTGTTTCAATTATTTTGTTGGGGACTGAGCGTGTATGGAAATAAGTTGGTATGAGGGAAATAGTATGAATTGGTGGTATCAAATTGTTTGATATTTGCAGAAAAGATATGGGCTCTGCAGTCAAAGAAATTGGTTATTCTATGATAAGGCGACACAATCGATCAATAGTCAACTTTGCAGGATTTCTCTGTGGAAGCAAAGAGACAACTAAAACTGTCTCTACTTTTGTTCGTAATTGTGTATAGGGGAGGGGTGTCTGGAAGTAGCTTCACCTCCATTTCAGGCAGTGTTGGCTGAGTGATGGCGGCTGCAGAAGGCCTAGAGACTGTGGAGGTAATAGTAATAAGCCTCGGCATGGTGTCAAGAGCTTAAGTCTAAGCAATTGATTCAATAATTTTAATAGTGTTGGTGCTGTAGAGGATTTTGGCATCACTAGTTTTCCCCATGATGGCTTGTCTAACTTTTGTTGTCTGTTGAACGTGCTGAGGAGACTGGGGCACCCGAGGCTTTTATAATTTTGGAACCAATTTTACGTAGCGGCTCAGCTCAAAAATTTTGAGACTTTTCGACCAAGACTTGTGGCCTCTTACATGTGCTTCTTGTGATTTCACCAATAATCTTGATAGTGCTATCAATGTGTGTAGGGGTGAAATGCCTACTGTTGGTCATTTTGACAAGGCAGACAATGGGACTAAAATCATCATTGATCCATGATTATTTGTTTGTCAGGATGGCAATACTGCCATGTCTGATCAATGTCAGAAGTTAGTTACAATCCCAAATTTAATTATTTTGTTTGGGAGCTATTCTCTAAGTTTCAAAGGAGATAAGAGCCCCTAAATGACTTTTCAGGAAAGAGTCGACGACCAACGAGCCAACGATGAAAACATCCGACAATGAAGCTGATCCGAGGCAGGCAAGCGGTGGCCTGCATAGACGTGACAATTGCGCCTAGAGCCAGAGGAGCAACCGCCATCGAGCTCGGCAGGTGCCACAGATGAAGCAGCCGCAACGAATTATCTTTGGAAATTCCCTTCTTTAAAACGCAGCCGTGTATTCTGACGTGCCATCTTAACCTCACGTCCCTCATTCATCAACAATGGGAATCAACGGCCTCCTCCGCAATCTCCACCCCCTCCTAGTCCCCCCACCCAGCCATCACACCAACCGCAACAATACAACTCAGAAGACACCCGTGAAAATCCGCCACAACATTCAACAATTCGCATCCAAATCACTCGCCGTAGACGCATCATCGTGGCTATTCAAAAGTGCGTACACCTGCTCCGAACGACTAGTCGAGGCAATAGAACGGGGGGTCCGCGATCCCATAGCCGAGCAGAAGTACACTGCCTACATGATCTCTCGATGCAGAGAATTGTTGCAACGTGCCAAAATTGCCCGAATTTATTTGGTGTTTGATGGGATACGAGTTCCATTAAAGGCTGATACGAATGCCGAAAGAGAGAGTAAGAGACGTGTTAATTTGGCAGAGGCGAGGAAGTTAGTTTCAATGGGGAGGAGGGAGGAGGCACGTGAGAGGTATAATAAGTGTGTTAAGGGGACAGAGGAGATGGCTAGAGTGGTTTGTGCTGAGGTTGAGAAGGTTTTTGGTAGGGGCGATGAAGCTAAGGTTAAATGTGTCTTTAGTCCTTATGAAGCGGATGCACAGTTGGCCAAGCTGTGTGTTGATGGAATTTGTCATGCTGTTGTTACAGAGGTGAGTTTGGTTCATGACACTTTATAGATGTTTGTAAATCAATCAATGTCATTCAATCAAATGTTTGCATAAACTTGTAAACTCTCTTCCCTATTAGGATTCAGATGTGCTTGTCTACTCTGCAGCTTGCCGGAGGCCATTTCCAAGTGAGAATGTGCTTAATATGAATGTTTAAAAGTGACAAACACATGTCTAACTCTAATAATACACAACTGCTACCCAGTCATTTATAAACTAGATCGGAAAGATGGATCATGTGATGTGGTAACAATGGATTGGCTATTAAACCCAAACTTTCTACCACCATCCAGGAGAAATCGTAGAAAACAGAGAGATGACTCAGATGATAGCGATTCAGAGGACGAAAAAAGCAATTCAGTTGAAGACATAATTCCTGAAAACAATACAACAACAGAGAGGCATTGCTCAGAAATCGACTATGGCGATGACGATAACATGATATATGCACCCATTCGTAGAACACTGCCTCCTCCTCTGAGTAATATACCAACATCAAAATCCAACAGCAGAGCAAGGCGATCAACATCCACTAAAGATGGTACAACTGGAACTGCTTTTTTACAAACACTTCGTTCCTTTGCCCATAAGGAAGCCATCGATCCTGGTTCTGGTTGTCGCCTCTTTATCCAAGCATGTGTTTTATCAGGATGTGACTATGTTCCAAATCGCTTGGCGAAAGTTGGGCCAGTCACTGCGTTTAAGCTGGTCAAAGATTCATCACATCGTAAGCATGAAGAGAGGTTTGATAGAGTGATGAAGGCATTGCCCAGAGGGGTTATTTTACAAACGAAAGCATCCGAAGAAAATCTGGATGAAGATGACGATGAGAATGATGAAGAGGACTTTCTATCGTCTTGCAATTCTAGCAGTGATGCAAAAGAGAAGTATCTCGAGCTGCTGACAAAGTCGGAAGCCGTCTTTTATTATCACCTAGTGAAGGAGAAAGAGCGTGGTACCATTGTTCCGCTTGTGCCACACAATCGAACGGTATCGACTGTTACTAACCTCAAAACTGCTGGTAGCCCACATCCATCAATAACCAATTTCAATTCGGACCTGTCGTTTATTGGCTCTGCCGAAGAAGCAATCAAGAATAACCCACTAGCTGCGCCTCCATGCCCTCGGAATCAGTCCGAATCAAATGTTCAACATCATAGCTCTGGGTGGATCAATACTAAAAGACCCGCTGGAGGTGTAAACAATTCAAACAAAAAGCAGTCAGCTCAGCCAAAGAAAGATGCAAAGAGCCAAGTACCATTTAAAGGCACCCTTCAATATGCATTTAGCCACCCTAACAACAGATTGAAGGGCCAGACTACGATATTGCAATGTTCATCTTCAACAACTACATCACACAGCATCGCAGCATCAAAGCAAAGCAATACCCTGGCTTCTCTTGCATACGATCTTGAGTCCAAAGTCAAACACAAACATAATTCTACATCATTAACAATCACAACACCAAATGTTTCAGACAAAACAACTACGAAAAGACCACCATCGACTTCCCCATTCTTTTCACCAATGGGTAGAGTGAATAAGTTTGACTACGACTATTTAGAGGCACCCAGTGCAGAGAAAGAAACTTCAAAGTTGCAATCTTCTGATACTCATGAGCTGGAGGGATTACACAATCATGCCACACCAAACATTTCCACAGAGGAAAATTCCACTGAAAAGTTACATGTACCCTCATCGACTCCTAATAAGTCCAAAACCGACAACACATTTGATTATGAGATTATTGTAGAGTCGCCTCCTGTCATAGAAGATTGTGAGAAGAATTATTCCAAATATTTCAATCAATCACGAAATGGTTCACCACGACGGGTTTCTACTTCTCCTTCCTACAAGCCCAATTCTTACGGCGATGGAATCAGCCCTGAGTATGCAATCGATCTAAATGACGAGCCTGATTCGCCAAAGAAACCAAACAGCGAGGTTCCATTGTCGAGCCAAACCAGCAACCTTTCCAAGTCATCGGTTAACAAACGGCCATTTAAAAGCCCATATCCATCAATCAACAAAAGTGAAGCTGTTTCTAGAAAGAAACCCCGTCAGCCTTCTTCTGGTGCTTTACTTGCAGGTTTTGCTATTCAACGAGAAAATGCCTCAGAAGTGCCATGGGGAACGAGGCAAAGGATGGCAGCTAGAAATATCAACAGCAAGAAAAACAAAGCTAAAGGTACACTTTCCATTCAAGGTTTCCTGAAACGAAAGTGAAGTAGATAATAAATTAAATTACTACGTTAGGTCCTTGCATGTATAACGATGGAACAGTGCAATGGCAGCGTTGGATCCAGTGCCTTCGTCTAGGAACAGATCTTTATTTGACTCTTAACACGTAATCCAACTATCTAATGCAATTTTATGGACCCGCTTGTGCATCCAACAAATACATAGCATGACACAGAATTCACAAGAAATCAACACACACACCACAACTATATTGATATTTAATTGTCCAAAACATTCAAAGATCCAGCTGCGTATCTTATCTCAACCCTTAACTGATGGTTGATGAAAAGCTGACTCTGTACTGTCCAGCATGGTGATGCCTATCACTGCACTTAGTTCATCCTTCGTAATTGACACTTTATTCTTTTGTCGAAGAATTGTCACAGTGTCTTCTTGGCGATTCTTGTTTGGTTTTTCAATGCATTTGCGCTTTTGGACAAATGATTTGACTCCGCAGGAGTACTGTTTGCTCAAGAGATATGTCTGCATAGGCCAACCAATCTGCATGGACAAGCAGGGTACAAGTACAGGCATGACGGAACAACTACGATTCGGCTTTGGCTTGCAAGGCAGCTGCGTCGCTGATGCAACTTTGCGTTTTGAGACTATCTGTGCTTTCCATTTCTTTTTTGTCAAGCGTTGCATCGAATTACACAGTTCGGGTTGATCTCTAACAAACAAGTCACAAGAAAAGGTATAAGACGTGTAGCGCCCCGCACACTTGCTTCCCGTCATCTTGAATCCCCATTCTGTGAGCAAATCAAATGAAAAAGACAACAGATGATATAATGTGAGTGGTATGCTTATTGTTTCTTACTGTCATGATTCGCTACATGTTAGTCAAAAAGTAGCACTCCAATAACACTTACGTCTGAGATTCTTGATGAAGCTACCAAATTGCACACCCTTGAAGTATTTCTTCAATGCGGTATCGGCGAATAGTTTGGGATCGGCTATCGTGAACGCTCGGCCGTCTAGTTCCCAATGCATCGACTTGTTGACATCGTCGCCTTCAAGGATGGCCATTAAGCGACTAGGAACATTGCCCGTGGTGTTGCTGATTGTGTCTATCATTCTTCTGCAGAAATCCTCGCAAATTTGTTGTTTTCCTTTTTGATGAATCAAATTATGAGAATGATCTCGCATCGCCGCAATGGTCACTCCTTTGCATGTCGTCGGTTTGGTCATGGTTCATCGCCTTTCTTACGAAAATTTAGAGCGGAAATTTGCTTTCTGAGAGAGAAAGACTTTGCCACGTGGTACGATTAATCATACCTATCTTTGATTATCATCTAAGGTAAATCAACATAGCTGAGTAAGAAGTACCTTTACTGATGTAATGAAGCGACGCATGAAAGTTTTCATCGTTGCTCTAAATCGACCGTTCATTCAAGATTGTTTGGTTCTTAGCTTTGTGACATTGAATTTTCCTCGATCAGCAATTTTTGAAACGAAAAGATTCTTAACAATTATATGACATAATATAAGTACATCTAACTGAAAAACTTAAGGAAAAAATGATGATGTCATCTTTTACTTAAGGCAAAAGCAAACTGCATGGCATCCTCTTATCACGGGCCACTCTACTACTTCAAGTTAGGCCTGCAGTGACTTGTAGA
>JALLAY010001126.1:0-11420 GCA_036939635.1 Cyclotella baltica
TTAATAGACTTGCCTTGGTGAATCAGATCACTTAGGTGGGATCCATAGTAGCCCTAGCCTGTGTGATATGAATATTGAAGTTTAACTATTGAACTTCAAAATGATTTCAGTACCGAAAGGTAACTGTAGATCCTTGGCTTATGTCAGAAACATACTCATGCCAACTGAGAAATAAGAGAGGAGGCCTATGCTGATACGAGAGCTGAAAAACTTGGTCTGCGCGAAAAGTGGCAACTGAAACGTGCTAAGTCAGCAGGCATCTGGTTGTGGTGCCTCCCTAACTGGCTCAATGGTACTGATCTCACGATGGAACAGTTCCGGGAGAATCTGCGCCTCAGATACAACCTTGAACCATTGTTCATGCCTGAACAATGTGATAGTTGTGGAGCACAGATGACAGTGGAACATGCACTTTCTTGCAAATGTTGTGGTTTGGTGCGCATGCTTCATGATGATGTTAGCAAGGAACGGGAATACTTGTGTGGACTGGAGTTGAAACTTGAAACCGTTCCGTGTTACTCACGAACCTTTAATCAATGGTGAGGATGGTGAGAGGGTGTGGTGGACCAAAACAACACTTATCAACATGGTGCTCCTAGTCTACAAAACAACAATAATGGATGTCAGAAGCAACAACCATCGAACAAGGACCATGATGACATTGAGACGGCATAGGAGGAGTGGAAATATACTGCTGCCAATGAAAACGACGGAGATGTCGGAGTATTAGTTTTTGGTCTCAGAAGTGCCAATGCATCTTCGATGTCAGAATCACTGACATCGAATGCAGGACAACCCGTCATTGGAATCCTGAAAAGATTCTAGAAATTATTAACAGCTCAAAAAAAGAAGCATTTGTGGTCTTGTCTTGAGCAGAGGGATGAATTTTCACCTATGTTTTATTCAGTGGACAGTATGGCTGGTCGTGTGACCAAACAAAAGGAGAGAAAACTTGCTTCAGTCCTTGTTAGTAGGTGGGATATAGGGAGTATTCGGGAATTGTTGCATATGTTCAGGCAATGATGGTGTTGGCTGTGTTCCGTGCGAATACTCTCTTGATCCGCGGTTGGCACTCAATGATCACTCATAGGTGATGGACCTGTCATGAGCTCCAGGCAGGTCTGGCGTGATCATGCCTAAACATCAATCAACTACACAATCATATCTCCTACTTCATCCTCCAACAACATCAACCTCGGATCTGATTCTTGTCTGGCATTTTAATTTGTGATTTAAATACTGCAATGCCTTTTGATCTGCTCTGCCAATATCTTCCACTAGTCCCTCTATTTAATTGTTGAAGTATGTATGTATTTGATTGATGATACAATTCATACTATGCACTAAGATTTGATGAATTTGACACAATCTTCAATCTTTGTCAGGTACTTGGTTTGTTTGTTCTGCTAACCATGTTTGACTGGCAATGAGAGTGCTCTAGATAGTAAATTAGAGAGTGAGGTCAAGACTGGATAGGGCAATGCTTGATAGTAAACCTAGAGGTTAGGGCAAGATATGGGTTGGAGTGGAGTAGGTTACCTTACCTAAAAGTTAATTAACAATACCTCTCACCTTATCGGACCAACATGTCGTATCACACGTCACTTCGCCGGATTTGTTTTGTCTCAATGTCCGTTATGACAAAAGATTGCCAAAGCTGGTATCCCGACTCTCAACGCTCACATTTTTTACCTTCACCGAAATTCTCACTCTTTTGTCAACGCCACGCCGAAACACAAAACCATCTCTTTGTTCACATGCTATGTGATTTTCGCAGACTTGCTAAGAGCGGCCAAATAATGAATAATGACAGCAATGGCACGTATGAAGGGCATGCCCAGCTATTTGGTGAGCACACGAAAAATGTGTAGCATTTGTCCTCACGAGTTTATCGAGCGGCGGTTCTCACAATATTCCAACAAGCAAAATATTCTAGTGACACAAGCAGTCACATTAATCACTCAGTCTGCTAATCGATTGACGTGCCATTGAGCGTATTGAGTTGTTTATCATCGAGCAATTCAGTTGACAACGAATCTGAACAACTATCAATATAGAAAGAATTATGAAGGCAGCATTGTTGTTACTGTTGGTGTCATCTGTGACGGCGCAAGTTGAGGAGGTGAGAATGGAAACTGGTGTTTGATTTCGGGGATGCTTAGAAGATGAAAATCACTTGAATTACAGAGAAACTGAGAATCGGTTGAAAGACATGCCGTATATAAGTCTCACTCCGAAAAGGCTCAAGGCTGAGGCATTATGAGCCATTAATTTATGTGTTCGAGTTGCATGCAACCAAGCACAATTTTATCATGTATTGATTTGGCCTGTTTGTGAATAACCTCTATTCTCTATTTCTTATGGAAATATCTGACGCTGTTTCTTTCACACTCCATCAGGATATCTCGAGTCGAAGGCACAATCTAGCCAGTAGGACCCATGGAAGAATATTGCTAGAAGACGAAACAGCTGCGCCAGAGGAAGATGAATCCATGAGTGTCCAACTCACTCGTTCTACCACCAAGGGAACCACGAACAGGGCGACGCCCCCAAATAAACCTACCAATGGAAATGCTGCTGTTAAGAAACAAGGAACCGCCAGTGCTCAGACTACTACGGAAGAAACACTTCCAGAATCTGCTGGTGAAAGAGGCAGAGGAAATGGTAAAGGAGGGATCTTGTCAGGTCTTGTAGCAACCGAAGCACCCACTGCTTCTCCCACGTACATCCCGAGTTATTACCCCACATATTTCCCAACACCTGGTTCTGGCAAAGCACGCAAAGTAGATATGAGCGACTATGACGATGATACCATTGCGCCCAAAAGCAAAGGTGGCAAGGGTGGAAGTGCAGCAGGCGGAGGAGGCAATAGTAAGTCTGGCAAGGGTGGTGCAAAACCTTCAACGGCACCCACACCAGCACCCGAGGTCGACTATTGCGAACAGGCCTTTGAGAAGGCATGGGAGTTGAATGTGAAGGCTGATAAGCCGATTGCTGATTCGAGGGAACAGATGATGGAACGGTGTGAATTTGATACCACTGATACGACGGAAAGTCCTTTCGCACCAAACTTGGCCTGTCCTTTCATCTATACCCCCGACACGGGGTTTTTGGATACAACTAGCGAAGTTGTTGAGTTCTTCGAGAACATTACAGGTACCAACGAAACGGGGCTTGCCTTTGCAGCGTTTCAGAATTATTGTGATTGCAAGATGGGTTTGGAGGAGGAGTGTTCTGTCACCATTCCTGATATCCCTCCTATTACTGAGGACAGTCTTGACTACTGCATTTTTGCTAGTATTTGGAATGGGGACATTGCTTTGGACCTTCTCGATACATTGGATGAGGAGGTAGTTAAGTGCGGATGTACCTTTGTTCTCACTGAGCAGGATGAGGTTAATATGTGCCCAGGCTTGGAACTTGGAGTAAATTATATTGATCCCTTAGCATCGTAGGCGAGGAAAGTGATGTATGGTACCAGGACGAGCAGCATACCTGCAAGAAAGTATATGTTTTACGAATCAGTGTGACTGCGTAGCAAAACCATTCTTATTTATTAATAATGTGATAGTTAAATGTAGTGAATGATACACATGAAGCTGTTCTGAAATCTTAAAATATGAAGACTAAGCAACTCACCACCCTTTGAACACAACATTAACATCTGGAAGGACCTTGGCTGTAGAGATGAGTTGTTGATACATCTCTTGGAACAAATATGAAATGATTGGACTGTGGGAAGATTAATCAAAGGCTCAAGCTCACAATAAGAACTTAATCTGAGTGTTGTGTCACAAGAGCTAAATACAGATAACTTGCCAGCAGACCTTCTCTTCGGCGTTCCAGACTGACACTTGGCTGGACTGTTGATGAGACCTCTTTATGGAGACTAAAAGGAAAGAGTTTTCAGAAGTCCCATGATAGGATATGATCGGATACTATGTTTGGCCATCAGATGGATTATTGGGATGGCAATAACTTAGAAAGATGACAGAAAACACGATTTGTGAATTATTAACAGTACTTTAAGGTGAGCAAGTAGTAAATAGAAATCTTAGAAGTCAATCCTACGCCTTTATTAACCCAGGAATTTCAGGATGCATAGTATCCCTCGACCCATCAGATCACACCTCCCCTCTGCATGGAGTATTTGACCACCCCAGTTTCGAAGGGAAGCTATGGTTGTTGTTTGCTCTGTTTTTCTGTATAATCTACCCGAAAGGTTACATCCTGCTGTTGATCTAGCACCTGACATGCTTTTACTTCCCCTACCCTTCAGGGTTATAAGTAAGGTGTATGAATGATGACTGTTACAAATAGCCTTGTCTGATAGTCACACGGGGTACAAGTTCACGGCTTGGCTATACAACAATCCCAATTCCTCTTTGCATCCCCTGGCGGCGCAGTGGCCGACACATGTTGTTTCCTTCCAATGGAGACTGTCTTCCTCAAAATCTCCCGGTTGACTGATGTTGAATACAAATTATATCTGTTCACAATATTAAGCACAATTCCTTTCTTGTAGCACTTCCACAGTTGGTACATTTGCCTTTGCTCTCTCCTATGCCCTATCAGCAGTACTTGGTCACATTTCACCTTGACGGAGGAGTTCTCTCTGCTGGTTGATAGTTGCAACCTATACCTCGTCCTTGCCTTGGGAGGGTTCGAACATGGCACGTGTGGTCTATTGTATCTTGCCTTCAATGAGCAATGTGATGTTTCCCGTTTTGGCATGTCGTTGACGGTAGTACAGCACCCGATTGCGGTTGCTGGTTGGTGTTGGCTTGACCGATGGAAGAACCAGGTCCCAAGAGTGATGGTAGATGTCGATACACCAGGAGTGGACAACAAGATCTCAAGAGTGAGTGAAGTGACTCAAGTTGGCAACACCAAAGAGGAGGATGATACCAAACTACTACCTTCTAATGAGTTGAATACATTACCTGGCCTGTCAATATATCTTCTGTTATTAGTGATGCTGCCATACAAGCCACTCATCCTTCCATGCAGGGATGTCTAACAGGAGTGTGTTACAAATGTGATTATGGGTCTGGAGAGGGCAGAAATGGCATCAAAGATATCCGTTCATGATGGTGTCTGAAGTATCATGGATGTCTGTCAAAAATGGAAATGGTATGACATGGTTGAGCTGATGGAGGCAATCCTGTAATATACGATGACCTCAATGCACCAGATCAGCTCGTGATGATGATGTCGTTTGTTTGTCTGTCTTTTCTGTGAAGCATATCCGCATTTCCTTGCATACTTTAGTAAGTGGTAAATGAAAGATCACAGAGTTGAGTTTATGGCTTGCTTTGCATGATTGTCGTAGTTGCCTGCTTAGATGATTTGTGAAGATGAATGTCTCACAAATCAATAATAATCTAGTGTTCCTTTATTGTGTTTTACTGATTTGTTATTCTACGGTCTATCTATAGAGTTGGGCTCTCCATCTGCCAGGTTGGGCTTATTGCATGCCTTGGTTGCCCTCTTGTTGCAATAATGTCTGCCTCTGTGTCCTCAAAAACACACAATTTCCCCAGATGCACATTTAGTGCAGAAGCACTGAACATAATTTTAAGATACCTTTTTGTCATCAGTTGCTGATCAAAGTAACAAGTGGGTTCGCTTGTGACGGCTGACAGGGGGGCATTTAATATTATTTTGTTAATTCACCAGACAGGTGGAACCTTCTTTGCTGGAAGTCAATAGTATGTTTCTTTTCATTGTTTTAACTTAGTTGGATATGTCCTTGACATGTCCTGGGACACGTCCCAGGCTGTGACATTGTCCCCCAAATTCGGTGACAACCCCATTATACCGGGACATAGTGACTGAGGGTCAGGTGAGTCATGGCTGAGTCACTTGTCGTCAATGTTCCCGCAGGGTTCCACGTCAGCCAATAACAGGTCTGATAAACTCTGATCTTGATGTTGATTCAATTGGACTGGGGCGACAACAGTAGTTCTGACTGAGTTGTGAGAGATTTAAGCTCTCTTTATTTAAAACTATGATTTCTAAAAGGTTTGCAAGTAGAATGAAGTGCACATAGTTTTATGTTATTGAATATTTTTGGTTAGGATATGGTTTCAAAGAATTGGTTTAATGTTAGATGTTCCTGTGGATAAGCTGGCAGTGGTCTTAAAACCCCAGTAGTACAGATGTTGGAATTAGTTGGAACAAGTCCAGCCCCTGCTACCAGCATCAATCTTGGTCATACATGTTTGGGTCACCTTTGACTTGTTGAGATAATACTAGCAAGCCATATTTCTCTGTACAATTTGTTTAGCTTCATTGCATAAGATTAAAATGTAAAAACTTGTACTTAAGCTTAAGTTATTAGCATCATCTTTATGTGGTACCTTAGCTACTTGATCTTAATAATCCTACAAAAAAGAAATTAGGAAAAGCTTTAACCACACAACTAACTTGTTGAGATGCTTCGGTACTTGTGAGCCGCAGCTATATCTTGTACAATCTTCTGAGCTTCATTGCACATTGATTGTAACGGCAAATAGTTGTCGTTTCCAAATCCCAGCTTGTACAGTCCACTAGGTCTATCCTCACAATCCACAACACAATCTTCTTTATATCCAGTGGCTAAAATGACCATATCAATCTTGGTCCATTCCGTTTCAAACGAATGGTGGTGATCAAAGAACATTATCTCTTTGCTTTCATTGACAGACAGGATTTGTCCGTGTCCTTTTAGCTGTCCTGTCTCAAATCCAGATGCAATAAACCCCTTGTCAATTACTGGGATCCGGCCATGAATATTGCTCCATCTTTTCAAATGCACCGGAAAAGCGGCATTGCATATTTGAGAGTCTGGGATCCATCTCCACAGCAGTTTAATTATGTACTCTTGCAGAAAGAGTGGAAACCATAGTAAAATATAGCCTAGAGTGTCAACTCTTAAAAAGGATTTCTTTTGTGGAAATACTGGAGGTACTGTGCGGGTAGCAATGTGAATCATTGGTCTTGTATCATTGTTTGAATGTGTAGAGGTCTGCAATATAACCGAAGATATGTCAGCTGCAGAGTTTCCAAACCCAACAATGCACAGAGAGCCATTGTTAGCTGCTTGGAGTGCAAGCTTCCAGGATTCAGGGCTCATATTAGCGCTATGCACAAATGGGATGTTGCTAGCATTAAGTTTGCTGACAACATCATCATCGGTGTTGGCGCAGGCAACACGGTGTTTACCAGTTGCTATGATAACCGAAGATGCAAAAAAATCTTTCAGTCCATCTTCCTCTTCGCTTTCAATCTGCACTCTCCACGGAATGTATTCAGAGTTATTTTTCTTTATAGACACAACTTTTGCCCCTCTACGGATGTGGCTGGTTAGAGAAAACCGATTTGCGTATAGTTGTAGATAACGTTGATAGTCATCAGGTGAAATGAATTCACCTGGAAAGTCTCTATCATTCATCTCATAGCCAGCAAGACTGCACCACTTCTTTTGTGTTGTTACGTTTGATTTCACTCGTGATAAGAGATCCCAGGAGCCAAAAGTACTCGGATTTGTTTCCGATTCGAGAATAACAAACGGAATGTTTCTAACACTTAATCCAGCTGCAGCACAAAGTCCTGCAGGACCAGCCCCTACTATAACAACCGGTGGCTCATGGTGCCGCAGGGAAGTAAAGTTGATGATTGGGTCAAATTGAGGAACACTGAAACCTAACATCTTAGCATCAGCAAGCCATGTGTCCATTTCCTTTGTATCCACTGGGCCTACCTCATCTATCCTTGCAACCCCTGATCTCAACCGGTAAACAGCTACAGCACTGGCGGCATGGCAAGCAAAGATTTCATACGCCTTTAGTTTGTTGGTGAACATACGAGGTCTATCCAGCTGTTCTAAATCGATATGCAGTGTCCCAGCTTCAATCACTCGTACATCTTTGCGGCTTGCTAGAGGATGAGGCACAGAGAAAACAACAGCAATTGAATTCTGAGGTATTTCTTGAGCAACAGCTCTGTCATATTTTCCAACAATCCAATTGTTGGTAAAGGCTGCGCCCACTGTGAGTGTTGATGCAGAAGTAAACCCATTCTTCTCGAAAAACTTCCTGCGACCTAGATCTGTAGAATGACAAAGCACCTGATAGCCACTGTCTTTTAATGCCTGAGCAACGGCCCAACCAACTTTGGAGCTAGCACCAGTCAAGAAGAACTTAGTGTTTCTATCCTCATAACACTGATGTATTGTTTCAACGACAGCTGCAGCGGTAAGATGGTTGCCATGAATAACTGAAAGTCGTCGATTGGGTCCGAGATTCTTGACAACACCAACTCCTCCGCCATTAATACTTTCAGCTTTATTCAATGCACCAAGACAAAAAACCTTAACTCCAATCTTTTCAGCGTGACGAGCAGCCGCTTCAATATTATATCTCACGTGATTTTTGTGTGTGACAAAATGTCTAGCAAAGTGAGCCGCAACCCAGTTTTGCATTCTAGTGTGCCCGTAACAAACATCATCACAGCAGAAATAAGAAGCACCATCACCAAATATTCTCCGTCGAAATTTGCAAACGTAGATCCCGACTATGTAGTGAAATGGCCAGTGTAGCACAGCCCAGAATGGAGGCTTCCACCTCTCGTTTAAGGAGTAAGGGAGGAGCCAAAGTGCCCACTGGATAGATATTTAGTTAGAGATAATGGCAAAAAACAGGTTACTAACATTGAACAACTTACCGAATCAGATAGCTCAGCAGGATGCCCTAAGAAAACTGCATCTGCAACACTACTTTTCATAGTCAACTCACACGGTGTCGGGATGGGATTGCATATGACCCCAATCATCCACAATAGCGTCAGAAAAGTTGTTAACATAACAATAAGATCATCTCCTGAATAGAACCTCAGCAGCACCCTCAACAAAGCAAGCTTGGCTACAAACTCAATCCCCAGGATTGCAATTCGAAACAGCCTCGGACTTGTCTTTCGCTGTGTCTGTAAAAATGATTTTGTGGCAATGGAGGCACAAACAACCCAACCTATCCATTGTTTTGGCAACATAATTGTCTGAACTGTGAGCATGACACTCATATCAACTAGATTAGCAACCGATGCCCAACGATTGTTGTAACGATTGACCTTCCCACTGTTTGAACGGCCAGTCTTGAACAAGGCAACCCACAGTCCATGAAGGACACCCAACATCACCCACGAAACGAGTACTACATTATCAAGTCTCTTCATGTCTGACAATTCTCCAATCAATCCCCATTCATAACTGAAAGTGCCAGTAAGACCACGAAGCGGCACCTCTCCCAATCCAACCATAAAAAAGACCGAAATAACAGCCATAACAGTCTCAATTCGAACTGCAATATCGACACATTTGCTTGCCGACCCCTCTCGTCCTTTTAGTTGGTTTGGAACACGTTCAGAGTGTAGTAGGTGACGAACGATGAATTTATCATTGTTTAATGGTTCTGTAGTTTCGGATGCAGAGCTGCAGGATGAAGAGAGGCTGTTGCATTTAATGATGTCTGCATTATCTTCAAAGCCTTTGCTATCATGCTGTTGATTTGATTGAAGTCCTTCCTTCTCGATTGAATCTTCATCAGACACATTCACATGCACATCTCGACCTCGATGAGACTTGGCAGTCAACAAATGCCAACACTGAACAATAACACTGGCAGTACTACACCGAAACAACTGATTCAACGCAGCATGAACCACCCATACACCAAACAACATATGAAGCCAAGACGTGTCCAAACCACTACCCATCAAATCTTGAACGATACAGTAGTGAATGTACGTATCGAATCCCTGAAGAAACAACCTCAAAAGGGAGACACCAAACTCCCTCAATGAATGGTGGTAAAATCGATCAATAACCAACCTCATTATACCAAATTGACTCGAGTGCCGACTTATCGCATCGGATCTAACCCCCCGACTTTTTATGGTGTGATACACTAGCGAATACAGTATCAAATACTGCGTCTGCGAGAATCCATACATCCTATCATACTGCTTCGCATCCAAATAAGGCAACAACAGAAACATCCCAACACTCTCCCTACACCAATAAGAACTCAATGTCCCCGCAATCGCCCAGTGCTGATTGTTCCTCAGCAAAGCTATACCATATTGACGATCTAGATGTTGCAAGTGTGGATTGGAGAGGACGTTGGTGTGTTGGAGGTAGACCCAGTATTCGTGGAGTAGGAGTAGCGTTGGTAGCTTTGATGGAGGTGTACACGTGCGTGTGACTTCTATGTGTTGTTCGATGGACCAGATTGTAAGAAAGTGAACGAGGAGTCCAAAGATTATTGTGTTTATTGATCGGACTAGGGGGTCGCTTGTTTCGATGGGGGTGTTTGGTGTTGTTGGCATTCTTGTTTGAGGCTTGCACATTTTGTCGTCTGGGTTATTGAAAGCTGGTGATTCTTATCTCGGAGGACGCTCGGCTGTTCTAATGGATTTTGCAGTGGAATATCGTACAATGTTTTAGTCAAAAAGATGCAGCGCAACATTATTTGCAATCCATGGCGAATCTATTAGTGCCAGCAATCTTATGGCATGACAGGACACAAAAATTTCCATAACAAACGCACCATCAATTTCTTCCCAGCTCCGCTATTTCGAGAGTTATGATCTACAATATCTGGGCGGTGCGACGATGACGATTGGCATCGTCAATGCATTGATAGAATCGATGGCGAAGCAAGATGAAGCCTTTTTCGTTTTGGTTGCCTAGTGCCTAGTTGCCTTGGTTGTGCGGTTAATTGTGCGAGTTTGCTTGTTGGTTGTTGTGGTTGTTGGTTGTTGTGTCTCCGATTTTGTGTCGATGAATTTAATGGCCAGTTGGTAAAATTGGCACTCAGACATTCATTCATGAGCAAATAAACCAACGGTAAAAATGGAATCCTTTTTCTGTGGACCCGCCAAAATTTAACTTCTCAGCGATTGCACGGAGTTGCCGTGTGGAAAACGGCAATCGGAGTGAGAATGATCCGAAGAATGACGTTGGAGGAATAAAATGGAAGCGCATGGATGTTCTTTCGGAGTTTTTGAGTAGAATTTGGAAGATACTCTTCTGGAAGAATGAAAGTTCTCAGAAGTTCTCAGAAGCGCCAGCACATGCAGCCTCGGAGCAGGGATGGCTGGGAGGGAAGAGCCTCTAGATACCAACTGCAACAGAAATGCTGTGTAAAATGTAGATAATAGGTGTGTAAAATGACCAACTAACATCCTAAGCCAATGACGGCTGTAAGCTAGTATTAGTATAGTCGACATGGGTCAACTTAACCTTTAACCTTTGTGCAGTACTGGTCTGGTAGTTAATGTTGACACAGATGGGAGTATTCAATTCAGACGTCATCAGCGCTGCTCCGCTAGTCATTGAACACTTTTTATTGTTCAATTTCCCTGCCTGGAAGAGGTTTGAA
>JALLAY010001127.1:0-11419 GCA_036939635.1 Cyclotella baltica
TCAACCACTTTCTTGTCCTCGTTGACCTTGAGGATGTAAGTATGAGGATTGATTGCGATGTTGGTCACACCTTCTATCCTTCCATTAAAATTGGCTACGAGTTGATAAGTCACGATTATCTCTCCCTTGTTTGTATCCACAACGACAAAAGGCTTTGTGTGTGTTGCGTACGAGCTGATGAGACAGAAGCCTTCCTTGATATCTTTCAATAGAACGTCTGGGCTGTCATCCTTGCCCTTCGATCCACATGCCTGATATAGTAGAATGAAGATTGAGGTGGTTTAGACTGTAGATACATTACTCTATGTACTGCACAAAGCAAAGTAAAGTAAAGTGTTCACAAAGACAGTACTCACCAAAGACCAATTCATAGTATCAGCGAAGAAACCACGCATCGTTTCGGCATGGTTGTTCTTGTGAGCAGATGCACATAAAATGGAGACAAAGCTCTCGGCAAAGTTCTTTCCTTCTTCAACAGAGATAATCATTGTTAATGGATGAGGCGATCGAAGATATACTTGATTTGTGAGATTGTTGATGGCGAGCCAAAGATTTTATGAGCAAGATGAGAACTAAATCCAGCATGGTCACGCACTCATGATGAATGTTTGGTGGATCTTAAAATCTTTGAATGCATGACAGGGGCAGGTGGTGTCAAGTAGTGTCAAGATCTTGGGCGGGTGAAAAGTGCATTTATTTATGGAGTGGTACCAAGATATTGGGCGGGTGATGATATTCTTTCATCACAAATAGGTCCCACTCCATTGACATTGCTCCAGCCCCTTCGCGACCTTAAATTGAAAAGGACATGTTTTGAGAACTATCCAGCATGCTACATCCAGGATTGAGATGTGATGGCATCTTGACTTGAGTCTTTGCATGAGCAGGCGGTCTTTTGGAAGTGGTATCGAGATGTAATATTTCTTTATTACAGAACACTTCCGATGCATGCGATGAATTGCCAGTCCCAGACCAGGAGGACATTTGATAGATAACTTGTATCGAATTTACGAAAAGTTGAAAGGAATTGAATGAGATTGCCCCTACTAAGTAAACATGCATGGTCCTAATCACAAATGAGTACTGCCCGGTCATGGCCTCATGTGAGTAAGGCGTTGTTGTCGTCATCTGATCTTGCCGACCAAGCAATGACCAAGCAAGGGTGCCGGAGGCGAGGCAAGGCCATTAGAAATGAAATGAAATGCAGATAGATACTAAAGGTAATAATATTGTATTTAAATATGTTTACCTTTAAAATTATATCATCGTCCAAGGTCGTTTGCCGAATGAGCTTCCTCTTCCTCATGCGAGTGCGGTGGCGGCTGAGAGGCGAGGCCGAGTAAATGATGAAAAGCGGTCTCCTCATCATCCAATCCATCGCATCGTCAACCATGCGATGCTTCCTCACTTACGGCGCCTCTCATCGATCGCAGCTGCTACGTTCGTCCTCCGCATTTTCACATCATGTGCACGGAGTCCGATTCCGGCATGAGCACGTTGGTAAACCGACGTCTTACGTCAGCCGTACAAATTTGCCGCGGCAAAATCCGTTTTCGGCATCGGCTGCGTTTGGTTTGGCTTGTGCTGCCTCACTCTCGGCCACTTCGTTGGCTTTGTGTAGCAACGAAAATGGTAATGTGTCAACGGCTGAAAAACGACCGATTAGAGACATTATGGAACCATTGCAAAAACCGCAACATGATGAATCTTGTCCATTTCCAGAGGAGGCACTGAGACACGACACCTACCATGGAGTTACATTGGACATTTCAAATTTGATCAAACTAAACAATGCAGAAGTCACAAAACAAATTTCCGACCCTTATCAATTCCACAAAAATCTCGAAAAGGCATTGCAAATATGGCACACTCAATCACGCAGAGGGATATGGCTCCGTATCCCCACAACGCATTCTCATCTAATCCCTCCCGCTACCTCGTTGGGGTTCGATTTCCGTCACGCCGAACCTGGATTTTGTGTGCTGACCAAGTGGCTGCCGGTGGAGCAGGAGAGTCGACTTCCCAACGGACCGAGCCATCAGGTTGGTGTTGGGGTGTTGTTGGTTCATCCGAGGACGGGTAAGATGTTGGCTGTTAGAGAGAAGAGTGGACCTGCTGCCGCTAGAAAGTTGGTAAGGCGTGAGAAGCTACCCATCCCGGGGAGGTTTGGTCTATCTACTAGGCCAAAGCTAGAGCTGATTTTTAAAGGCACTTCAGGGAGTAACAATAATGTTTCTTGATACTGAATGTGCTTTCAGATATGGTTTGAGTCTTAAATTGACTATTCAATGGGTCGTTTCGATGTCGTTTGGTTGAATGTTGTTGACTTTTTTGAGCCTTGAGCCGAAATCAACCGAAATATAAAACCTCTCTTGAAAATGGCGACTAGTTACGACTTCCAAAGGGACTTTCGAAGTGGTCAATGCACGTAAGAAGCACATTTGGTAACGAGAAACATTGATTGGTACTATCTGAGGTGCCTTTGAAACATTTGGCTCTAGCTTTCGCCTTGATAGACAGAACCTCCCTGGAGCTGTCAGCATGAGATTCATCTTTGTGATGTTTGGTTTTACTTTGTTTGATTTAACAATTTTTTTATTAATTGAATCACTTCAGTGGAAAATGCCAACTGGACTTACCGACCCAGGAGAAGACATTGCCACAGCTGCAATTCGAGAGCTCAAAGAGGAAACTGGCCTAGATTGCACCTTTGATCATATAATCTGCTTCCGCCAGGCCCACGGTGGACTATTCAACCGCAGCGACATGTTCTTCGTCTGCCTGTGTAAACTCCATCCCAAATACGACAAATTGTTGAACGAAGGGAAAGAAATTGAATTGTTACCGCAGGAGGAAGAAATACTTTGTGCTGATTGGATTGATTTGGAGGATTATGCCCAACAGAGGGTTTGGAGGGAGAGTCCGCTTTACAAGGAGATGAATGGGGCTATGCTGCGTGCTGCTAGGAGAGGGATTGAATATAAGAGTGATGGAGGCAATGGTGATTTGACAGATAATAAAGATGGTGCTCATGGAATTGTAGCAAAGGAGTTACCGGTTGGGTTTAGACCAGGAAAAAATACAATTTATGTGAGCAGTAAACTTTGAGAAGCAGCCTGAAGCAGCCTGAAGCATCTATAAGGATTAGAGTGAACTCCTCAATAAGTGCATTCGATTATGTACAATTTGTTTGACTTCTAACAACTACATCTATACTGATTTGTAACATTTTAAACATCAACTAGTATCTGAGTATGCACATATCTTAGCTAATTATTAATCATTTCAAAAATATGCTTATTGATTTCTGTTTTACCGCGAAGCTCATAGAAGTGTAATGGTGGCCAAGTAGTTGCCAGTCATGTTGAGCATCAGTTTACAGGAAAAGAAACATCTGGTAGCTGTTGATAAAATTGCCCTAAGTACTCTCTCATTCTCCTTTTAATAGGCCTTGTCAGTACAATAAGGTTTTAGTACCCTAACACACCGTAGTTCATATATCGGTTTAGCCGGAGTGATGCTCAAGGTATGTTGCCTTGTCCATGTCACAGCAGAACACGAGCCCATTTTCATACCATCATATTCCTGCAATTTTTGCTGTGTTCAATCTTCATTTAAAGTATTGAGCGAACCTGATCTTACATGGTTTATTTGGTGATGAGAACAGGAGAAACAATATCATTATCATCATTGTGATGTGAGGATAGCATTAATTCTCTTATTTTAAAATAAATGCTTGATCAATATCTATAAATTGTATAAGCCAAATCAACCTCAACCGATAGGTAGGGGTAAAGTGTCAACCCATACTGATTGATAAGGTAGGGGTCACAGGGATACACTTATACCACCTGCACGAACATGTCATACATAGCACCAGCAGATCCGGGAGAAGCACCAAACTTTATACGTTTCCCAGCATTCAGCCATGATATCAAGCAGGTCAAAACCAACTTCCAGTTCTACAGGAACTGGCAAGTGAATGACATGCGCAAAAATATCAACACAGCTTCCAAGGCTGCACTCCAAAAGACAAGTTACAAAGAGTACATGGAGGACATCAAGGAAGTAGAAGTAAACCCAGGATTGGCCACGACAACCTTTGCATATTTTCAGGCCGTCATGCAAGTATATGGACAATCAGGCCCAATTTCCAAGGATGAAATGATGGAGGAAATGAAAAACTGTGGGAACGAACAAGTCAAAGCATATCAAGGTTCAATTGGCAGCTTCAAGCTACATTGAAAATCCCCTCAGGGAAACACAATTATGCCGAAGGCCAAAATTGTTATCTTGCAATCAGACCACTTACATAACAAATTCGGGCAATGGAAATGTCTTCCTGAATTAGACTGAACATGGACCAACTTTTAACATAGAGAATGGAAAAATACCTCCTATGACAAGTAACAAATCAGGCTGCAAGAATGACAAGATGATAGTACGTTCAAATTCAACATAGAAGTCATTGCCACAAACACTCAGATGTTCCAAATTCTGGCACGGCAGAATTCCCAACAACCTCAAACTATGAACGCTTTGATCAATCAAATCTAAACTCCAGCAGCTCTCAGCAGTACAACAGTACCCATCACTGCAACAACAACAATTGCCACGGACAACACAGCATTTTCAACAAAACGCGCAAGTCATGCACCATCAGCAACCTCCTCCCACTGTTAACATTTTTTACCAGCAGCGAGGTAGTAGAAACCGCAGTGGAGGAATGCCTTGCAATAGAGGAGTAGGGTAATATGCTGGCAGAGAAGGATGACATGGCAGTGTCAGAGGCTGTTTCCAAACGACAATTGGCAATAGCAAGGAAACAGTTTCTATTGAACCTAGCTGGAATCAGGCCAGTTTTATGCTTAATTGATTACCTTCCCTTTCCTTATTCTGGGCCCACTAATAGGAAGTTCTCATTTCAAAGGGTGCCTTGGGTTAAGCGTTATGTCAGACAATGGCCTCCTAAGTTGATCCTCAATTAGTTCGTGCACAATTTTTACAATTGATATCAGGTCCATCGCAACTGGGATGACAACATTACAAGCTCACCACAAAAGCTGTC
Source organism: Cyclotella baltica (assembly GCA_036939635.1). NCBI lineage: Eukaryota > Bacillariophyta > Thalassiosirophyceae > Thalassiosirales > Thalassiosiraceae > Cyclotella > Cyclotella baltica. The sequence continues at coordinate 5,069 of JALLAY010001127.1, forward strand.
AATCTGAGTATTGAGACCAGAAAGAAGAGGATTTCCTGAGACAGAGCACTTTGAATATACTATATGAGATCACCGATTCTTTTAGAGTGTCAGAAGATCCACTTGAGGTGAGATAGGACAGTTAGAGTCGTTCCAAGTCTGAATATCTTCTCTCCTATTCCAGGTTCATGCTTTTAACTTGCTGAGAATATCATTGATGAGCTTCTTGGCATAAGCATCAAACACCCCAACTTTAGTGGTAAAGGCTTCCACAAGGTGCTTGGCAAGAGTTAACTTCCAAGTGCTGTTTTGCTTCTGCTTTCCACACTTTTCTCTTCGTGTTTTAGCTGTAGTATTCTTCTGTGACCAATTCAACTTCCATTTAGCATGATCCTGAGGCCCGTATATGAACATATCCTTGCTATTGTTATACTCCTCATAATGCTTATACCTGTTTTTTCTCACCTCAGCTCCCTTCTTTTAAATATGTCAGACTTTTCCTGTTAGCATTTCATGTTGCTATTGGATCACCTGTCCCCACCATTTATGTTACCAGTAGAACTGTCATTAAAGTTGCCATTCTCTACCTTCAACTTATCCCCAAGTGCCTTGATTTGCTTCTGGGACTTTGCGACTGTAGAAGTCAATGCAATTATTTTTGTATCTTAAGTCTTAAGCAGTAGCAGACACTGAATTCCATCTCTTAAACTTGTCAAGATTATTTAAGATTGTGTTAACTTCACGAATGATCTGGGCTGGGTTTTGTTTGACCTTTTTGAGAATCAACTGCATCCTTGTGTTCTTCACATCAGACTTTAAGTCTTTGTTGGTAGAGATTAATCAATCCAAATCCTTGGTCCCTGGCTTGATCTTGGGGATATATTTCCACGGCATCTCCATTGAATGAGTTAGGACCTGAGCATTGCTCATGTAAGGAAAAAGATATGAAAATTATGAGTAAAAATGAAAATGTGAAACCGAATGTACAGTCGTGTACTCGTTAGGCTTCTCATCTGGCTTTCTAAGAAATCTTGATTGCTCTAAGAGTTTCTGTGTCTTTCCATTGATTTACTTTAAGTTCACGACTTAACAATCGGCACACGATTAAATAAATTGATGTGACAAGTTAAGAATATCCTTTCAATATCCCTTGACAATTGTACTTTCAACTTTGTCCTTGTAAGTACTTTTCTGACATTTTTAACATAAATCAGTAACTAGATATATCTGATTGTTCACCAAGCATAATCTTCTTGAGAAGTGAGAATCCGTCCATCTTGTCATCGCCCTGGGCTGAAATGAAAGTGATATCATCTCCCTCACTGTCAATCATCAGCTTATAGTCACTGTCTTTCACAATTTCCTTGATAATCCTGTTGATTATCTCTGAATGGATTGGACTACATCTTATACTGGAGATAGCATCAGGTTTGGGATTTTTGTTGGTGAGTGGCAACAAAACTACATTTGCTCAACGATTGCCTTCTCAATTGTAACAAGCACACTCCTGTAAATCTTCCAAAGTAGCCCCGATGATTCTCAAGAAGATCTTCGTCATCACTAAAATTATTCTGAGGTTGATTCACAGATTTGAGCGGGTTGCACTAATGATAACCAGGACACCAGATCCAATCCCCAGCTTTTGATTTTCTTCAAAGCATCAATTCATATGCATTGCTGACAGTGATTTCTAGTCCATCGAGTTTCTGATCATTAGCAAGCACATCTTTAAGAACATTGACTCTGACAGTTCTCGAGAGATCAATATCTCTATTGAAAGGATGAGTGCTAAAGTTAAAGTCATTGTCACATTTGAAATGGATGTAATTGTTCCAGAATTATGGGATCCTTGGTTTCAGCCATGATAACTTTTGATTAAGTCTCATTTTTTGGAATTCAACACTTTTCAACCGGCTACTTCCGTTGTTTCAATAAGTAGTTTCTTTCGTATTGGGTCAACCCGATAGTTAGTTGATTCAAATTATAAGCATTTAGATAGATTATTTAAATTAGATGTTTTCTAATGTTTCGACATAAAACATAAATAGGATAAACCTGACTGACTGAGTCATGCGTATCCTAACATGAATTACGCATCTTATTTGTCACATTTTCTCTTTCTCTCTATCAGTACAGTAATGTAGATATGACAGTCTACAAGAATTTCACTAGAACTAAGCAGAATAGTACACAACCATCAATGTTTTATCTGTTCCTGGATTGTAATACCTGTTTTCTACTAGCTGACTACCATCAAAAAATGGGTATTGTTTATTTGCAGAAGTGAAAGAAGCAACACTGTTCACTTCTATGTGAGAATAGTTTCATACAATCGCACCAGAAGATTTTTTTAAGCTAATGATCCATTTGAATACTATCAAACTGGCATGTCTACTAAGTCAAACCAACAAACAACACAAGACCTTCCCATCAAACCTAGGACCAGGAATTCAGCTCTTACCAATTATCCTTATCATCACACACACCCTTTATTCTCAATTGTTGTTAATGTACATAGTTTTACTGAAAATGATAATGAGAAGTTTCTTGTTTTTGTGTATGTTCTTTGGGACAGGATTGGCAGGTTTTCTAAAGCCATTGCTTCTGTTAGAACCATAGGTTAATATGGTTAGAACCATTCTTAGAAAAATCACAAACAGCAAAGAAATACACCTTCTAATTGATGGTGCTCTATTGATGTCTGCCATGTTCATCATATGCATACAAAGGAGCTTCAGCAGCACAAGAAGCAAGTATGAATGAAAAGTTCTGCAAACAGTAAAACAGTACAGAATGAAGTACAATATAATCTGAAGTATTTTCTGGTGAACAACCCCCATTTTCTCAAAAGTCTTCAATCATTCTCATTGCAGTGTCACTCCATGTCAACGCACTCATTTGCAGACATAAATATCACTGTACAATGTATGTGACAAAGAACATAATTGAAATTATCTTACATAAACAGTTATGAAATGACTCTTTGTGAAACATCATACAGAAATCATCCATGTATATTCATTTCTTCTTTTTGATGCATTCCGGCTTGTGCTGCTTCCAGTTGAATTTCTGGCATTCTTTTGAGCAGTAACAGGCCTTCTTACACGCACAATCATACAGGGACTTCAACCTATTACCACACTGAGCGCATCCTTTGAAGGACCTGATACATTTATCTTCACCCTCACGCCAAATAGAACCCTCCAAGAGATAACAGTTTGCCATCATGCCGATGTTCATACACGGTTTCGTGCATGGTCCATCCAATGCACATTTTAAGAGACGACGGTGGTGGCATATGTCAAACTTGTCAGGTTTAAAAGGCATGGGAGGACCCATCCATGGTTTGGAATAGTTTCTAGCTTTGCTCATCTCCCTGATGGCTTGTTTCATTTTCGATTTTTTGGGATTCTTCTTGTATTCTTGAAGGAAATCACCATATATATGGGAACCTTCACGATCTATACCTACAGTCCATTCTGTTGTAATGGCTTCTGGGTGACAAGCACCCTGCCCACCATGAGTTCAACCGAATCTTCTCCCGTGATGATATCCTCCAATTCAATACGATGTAACCACTTATCAAACAAACTATAATTATAAAATATGGCATCACCCTTCTTTTGCAACAACAATGCTAAAGGGCATCCGTCTACCTCCATCAGAAAATAACAAAACTTACACTTCATAAAGTCGGCATATCCATCATATTTGACAGGCCCAATGCAAGTCCCATCCCTTGGATCTTCAAACACATACCCACTTAAACCTCTATATCATCCCATCACAGGGACAAGTATCTGGAAAATAAGTTGAAATGAATGAGTTGAAAAAATCAAGTTGGGTTCTCTCATATAGGTTCCCGCCAGTTCGAAGGGTTACAGTTGGAGCTACCTAGGTAGGATGGGTTGGAGTAGAAATGTTGCCATACAGCTAAGGGATTTTTTTTCACAAGGTACAAGTAAGGGCCGTGTGTTCCAAGCTTAAAGTTTTTTGCACAGTTAATTTTGGTGGGTGATTTGGCAGTCAAACAAGCTTATCTGATCTCAGTTTCATTGCCATAGATAAGAAGGCCGCCACTCTCACATGTTTGATTTAATTGCAATTCACCCTGGCAGCATACAGCATTTATTCAACGCTACTCCATGTCACCTCTTGTGATCGAAACCATGGTTCCAGACGTGTTGTTCTGTAAGAAGCTGCATACTTTGGTGGGTAATGATTTATTTTGTTCATTATTGAATGCCTCATAACTAACACTTTTTTGCTCTTAAAAGCACGCCTTGTAAGAAGCTGCATACTTTGGTGGGTAATAATTTATTTTGTACATTATTGAATGCCTCATAACTAACACTTTTTTGCTCTTAAAAGCACGCCTTTAGCAGACATTACTAATGTTACTCGACTTCATCATTTAAAATTAGGGCTCAAGACCAATTGCACATGGTTCCATTGCTCAATAGAAGCAAAAGGATAACGATTGCCATCAAGTGTAAAACAAAAATGACACTCATCGTGCAGCGGTTTCCACTGCCTCGACGCTCATGACCCTATACTAACTTTACTTCATGAAATAGATCACAGGAATCACTATGTCTTTTAAACACTGGTTGGTTTTCAAGGTATGGAAGAGAAGCCTTCTCATTTCAATCCCATCGTACAATTCGTAATGTATTGTATGAAGAAAGATATTTAAATTTTAAGGTATCTTGGTACTGCTTTAACTATGTTTCTATGTACAAGATTACAGCCTATAAAAAGATTCTTTATAAATATGATAATACATGATTGTATAAAGCTAAAGAAACTAGTGCTTGAAAAAATTGTCCCCAGCAAAAAATGTTCCTCAGCCTTGCTTTTCTCGATGCAAACCTTTCAGTTTGTCAATGAACGAGAGGTTTCCAATTTAAAAAAATCGAACACTAAGAAAGCAAGGCGCGAGCGAAGGATTTTAAATGGGCCCTGGCCCATTTTTTTGAGCACTGGGAAAGGTAACATGACAACATATAGAGAGGAGAATCTAATAGGGAATCAGTATCGATAGACTTTTGCCACTCGGCTACAGTCGACTGTGGCCGAGTGGTATAGCAACCGACAAAACTGCTACACGAGCGGGTTCGATTCCCGGCATAGGCGTAAGGCGCAGCAGTATAATGTTGTGGGGCCATATCGGTTGCACCGCCAGGCTCGCCACGTCGGTCGGCTGATTGCGCTGTTGGAGCGCGTACAATGGTTCGCCCTTGGGCTACTACACGAGCGCCCGCTCGTGTAGCAGTTTTGTTGGTTGCTATAACCACTTGGAAACAGTTGACTGTGGCCAAGTGGTTATAGCAACCGACAGTGGTCACTATAGTTTCTTAGTCATTCTTGCTTTCATCAGATTAACACCAACGTAATTTCTGTCCATTTCAGCTGCGACCATAATTTCTTATGACCGTAACTCGTAACTTGGTGCGACATGGAACCGGCCAGTGAGGTCAGTATTCATTTTCATCTTTGCCCATCATTAAATAGGCATCATTCTGAAATTCAATTTCGTCTGCACTTCATTAAACTTGATTATCCTTATCAACAAAAACATGTTTAACCATGCATCGTGGATTGCATATTCTGTCCTTGGTTCTTCATGTTCTTTTTTTATTACTTTTGTGTATCATCAGACTCAGTGAAATACTCATTGATTTTGCTGGTTATGAGTCCCAAGAATGTTGCTAAGTTCCCGTTCTTGACTGCCTTGAAAAGCATGTGCTAATCCTAGTGATTCGTGGTGAATGGGAGGTCGTAGACATTTTCTGCTAATTCTTCCACCATAATTTCTGTACACGTGTCATCTGCATCACTCACTCTTCTTTCACTGTTCTGAAATCCGCTACAACTTTGAACCATAGACACAATCATCATCAAGTCATTGATTTTATAAACCTTGAAATAATCTGTCCCAAGTAAGAACACTTTGTAATATCCTCTGTTGGTCAGCTTTTCAACACTGAGCAGCAAGTTGTACTTCAGGCTGGACAGGACTTTCACAGTAATTCAGCTTGTGATGTTGCTCTGATGAAATTCCCTGATGCTACTACAGTGATGGATTTGTTTGACGATCCAGTGGAGTGGAGCTCATTGTCTTGCCTGACAAAAGAGCTGGATGCTCCTGAATCTAAGAGGAGCGATCGGAGCTTTCGTTAGCTTTGACAACCATGCTTTTCAGCCATATGCAGTTTCCTTTGGTGTTACTCGAATTATGTGTGGTATTATATTGATTGATGTTTTGGTCCCGAGACAAAAGGCCAGTGGCAACCAAGTATGGGAAATGTCTCGTTATTGCACAGCAGCCGCTAGAGATTTTTTAAAGTTTAGAAATAAAATCTTAATGTA
>JALLAY010001128.1:0-12584 GCA_036939635.1 Cyclotella baltica
CCTGGTATTTACCTCGACAATGAATTCCAGTACCCAAAAGAAAACACTCAACTCATCCAAACTAATCTGGAGGAAAAATAACCTCCCCAAACATTATCCAGGAGGAAAAATAACCTCCTCAAAAATTATCCAGGAGGAAAAATAACCTCCTCAAAAACCCAAAATAATACCCAGGAGGAAAAATAACCTCCTCAAAGAACAGCTCGGAGGAAAAATAACCTCCTTGCCAATCATTGGCCTTGTGGAAAAACCTGTAAATGGAAAACCACATTCAAATCAAACATCGAAACGTTCCTAATAGTTGTATAGAACATGTCCAAGGAGGTCCATCTTGGGATAGTAACGCCACAACTTTGTGGCAGCATCAGCTAAGCCTACAAGTTCGTGGCAGCATCAGCAATGTAGATACTTCTTGCTTAGTCTGGATTCGAATTACATTTCCCAGAGAAAAGGTAAAAGACCTCTGATCAAATCTTCAGTGGTGGCAGCTTATATCTGCTAATGATTGCACCCACATTGAATGCCAGCTTGAGTTAGCTCATAGTATTCATAATGCTATCAACTTTCTATTGCTGAAGACTTCATGTTTAACCTTGAAGCTTGGAATCTCATCGGCAATCTCATCTGGATAGCTCTATGTTGTCCCCGCGAACGACATTATCAATCTTTTAAAAATCGGTCACTCTGGACCAAAATCATTGACAATGATTTTGTTGCTAGTCAATTATATGTCGTTCGTTCTTGATGAAAAGCACTGACACTGATGCTCTTGCTGGTAAATTATCTTTCAATGTAATGGACATCATGTCCCCGTAATAAGCATCAGCTTCGCAGATGATCTGCTTTGTCATTCTTCATATATCTGTAATAAATTTCCATACGATAACTATCACCTTTGTGATGCATTACCATATTGCGATCAATGTCTGCATGGGAAATAATTCCCAGAGCATCCGCCCTAGCCCATAACCAACGAGCACTATTCTGGGCTAGTAAACACGTTATTCTCCAGATAGGTTTTGATGGAAAACATTTGCATCATCTATTTGATCCATTTGGTTCCCTGTCATAGAATAGGGTGATGATTGATCTTCTTTCAACACAGGCAGTTCCTCCTTGTTTCATATTTGGCAAAGAATGCACATTTGCCTCCATTCTGAACTCAATGAATAACATTTAGCTCGATAGTGGTAAGATCACATATGTGTACAGGGACACAGAATTACAAGCTCGTCCTTGGAGAATTGCAACAAATATTTGCAATGCCAGATCCTTGAGATGTTCTGGCTCATCCTATTGGGCTCAATATCAGCATACATCTGGCTCGCTATAATGCACCCTAGAAGGATAACTTGTCCTGTTTAAACGTTGCAAATGCAAAGCATACTGTCATGTTATCAAGGAAAACACCTGTTCTGTAATATAATAGTGTGCCAACTCTCCAGAGTCCACTGTAATTTGGATTGATCAGAGCTTGTTTGGGCGTACCATCAGGCTGACATTCACCATTTCCTTCCTCAGGGCATTACTTTCCATGCTCTGGTAGATGGACAAGATTGTTGCTCAGCAAATCCATATTCTCTAGTCATCAGGGAGCCATTAGATTAGTGTTCGATGGTCCCCTGAAGCCCGTGACTTCTCCTCCCTCATCATCCAATTGTGAGCAGAGGTTGACTGCGATTCTTGTCGCACTAGCCGTCTTCAAGTTTGGCTTCATATTTTTCTAGTGTCACGCATCAGGTTGGTATGAGCTCTTCCAATAAATCTGTCATTATCTCTTGTGATTCTGCGCTTGACCGTGGCTAGTCTACCACCTCAATATCAAGAATAAGCTTTGCTCTCATCATCTTGTCATAGGTGCCGTCCTCGATGTCATCTGCTTCAGAGACAGGCGGATCCTCCTCACCATATTCCTCAGGTGTGAGATCATCGTCCCCGTAAGCCGGATCAAGACGGTTTGCTTTATACAAATCTTCAATAGTAAATTCACCTTCATCATGAATGATCCTGAGGTTGACATCGTCAGGGATTGGTTTGCATGCTCTTCACAATTTGCGGCGCTTTTGGGGCAGATGTCGTGCAATCTTCAATGAAAGGTCTGTTAGTGTTTTATGAGTTGACATGTCTGCATCATTGTCACATCAGCATCCAAGTAGCTGAGTGATTGATCTTACTCATGATCATGTACTTAATCACTGACAGTCGAGGTCTGCTTAACCACACTTACGGGTGTGTTTCGTGAAATAGATACTTGGATGCATCATATCAAAACGTCACCAGCCAATTGCCTTTGGACATCTGCATATGGGTATTAATGGTGTGCCATGAACTTCTGTGTTTTCATGTCTCAGGGGCGATAAGTATGTGTTCTCTGTCGATGTGTGAAGTGATACAAACATCAGAAATTCCTTGTCTACAAAGTAACCTATGTCATCAACAGTGTACCCATAGGGTCGTTGCTTATGATGCAACTGTTAAGAGACTCTCTGATATGTGCTTCAACTTGCAACATATATGCTCTCCCTTTGTTTGGTATTATACATGCATTTAATTCAACATTGTTGGATCCCTCTGGTAACAAAATTCCAACTCCAATGCCTTTGCACCTTGGCATGTCTGACTTATAATTTGATCAATCGATACTAGTCATAAGTTGGTACATTATGCCCCTTCTGGTCACCAAGGTTAGAGGTTTACTGTCCAAACTAGTTCGGCCAATATCATAGCCTGTGATTGGTTCAGGTTAACTCTCTTGATCTGTATCTCAGGTCTATCTGCACAATCAGCAATTCTTCACACATGGCTAATTGACTGTGCATGGTGTACTAATTGCAACATTAAAAGAATGCATTCAAAACCATTCTCCATATGGTATCTTGTCACCCGTGTCCAATGACACTCTGCATTCTTCATTCTAGTGGTAAAGATCATTTTGTCATCTCCATGGCCGATGCCATTCAATTACAAAGTGAAGACAGAAACAGTTAATGTTCTTGCCATCTGTCATCTGACACTCGACTACTGTTAGGGTCTCGATGGCCACTGTGCCCTTTTCTATCCCATGATTTCTTCCATTTGTCTATAGCTCTAAGCAGAACTTAAGTGATTTCTTGTGTCTCCATGGCATTTCCTTTTGGTCATTTGGCTCATAGTTATTCTGCATCAATCAGTTTGCTCATAGTTAATCTGCTGTTTCTGCATCAATCGGTTCCCGGATAGAACCTAAGACATCCTCTGCACTTATGGGATCTGTTATTCTTCTTCTTTTATCTGAAGAACCTTGGCATCTAATATGCCTCAGCCTCTGTGGTTGCTGTCATTTAGATATTTTGACTAGTACCAGAAAGTCCCAGAGTCCTTGGCCAAATTGTGGCCCTGCAGAGTCACACTTGACCCTCTGTCTGCTCGCAGTTGTCTTTCCCTTGCTTAAGCTTCACAGCTGGTTCAAGGTATGTGATTTCATCCCCTTTCCTACTTGAGGATAGCTGTTGGACATTTCAATCATCACTATCATATTATCCACACAGCTCTGATGTACGGACTTCTTGAACATATGATTTCAATAGCCAAGACATTGCCAGTGGCATGAGATTCCGTAGAGTCACCTTTGGCTCTACTTTCTTCAATCTACCGTTTTGTTGCCGATCTAATGCAGCATCGGCTATAATTTCCGGCGTCCATCTGATCCTTTGTCATGTGACATTAGTACAAGAATATGTTCGCCAATCCCGTGACCCTTGTCACTCGGCTCCATATAAGCAGAACCTCAATGGTCAACTGCCTTTCTGTTTGTTATCCCCATGGCCTTGGTTACTTAGTGGCAAGCAGGACATCTACAGTCACTGCAAGCGACATTGAAAGTCTAATGTTCCAGTGTCGTCTCGAACTTCACCTACATCAGTGTCAGTCACACCCTTCCAGTGCTAAACAAGTCATAATTCAGGATTAGTTTTGCTGGCATAGATAAAATAAGTAAAGGAGCATATTGCCAATCCTTTGCCAGTGCTGTCATAATCAGAATATTAAAGGAGCGTAAATGCAACCCTTCGCCAGTGCTGGCATGAGTAATAGATAAAAGGAGCATAAAGCCAATCCTTATCAGTTTTATATTTATCCACTGGCATGGGTAACAGATTTAAAAGGGTGCCAAAGCCAATCCCTTTTAGTGTTATGTTTACCCTTCGGCTTTCCATGCCGTCATCTGGCTTTCATTTCGAAGGAGCCAAAGCCAATCCTTCGCCAGTATCTGCCATCCGGCTTTCCAATATTGATAGTATTAATCATTTGGCTTTTCAATTTGCCCGAAGGCTTTCGATCCCAAGCCATTCGGCTTTTCAATCCGCCCGAAGGAGCATAATGCCAATCCTTCATTCGGCTTTTCAATTCATCGCCCGAAGGAGCATAATGCCAATCCTTCATAATTTGGCCTTGTATCTCGGTCTCCATGACCATATCTATTCGCCTGAAGGAGCACATAGCCATCCTTCATCATTCGGCTCTCTATCTCGGTCTCCATGACCGTATCCATTCGCCTTCGCCACCATTTGGCTTTTCACTTTCGCCGCAGTATCCATGACAGCATTCGTCATTCGGCCTTTCAATTTCGCCGCAATATCTATGACCTTTCGTCATTCGGCTATCGATTTTCCATCTCCACGCCCGAAGGAGCATAAAGCCAATCCTTCATTAGTTGGCGTTTCAATGTACCATCTCCATGACCATGACCGGTCATCTCCCCCCTCATGCGTTCACCCAACTTCATCACAGGTGAAGGCATGACAAGTTGTCTAGCATCACAGTATGAGTCCCCTGCAATGTTCTGCATCCTCGTTCGATCTGACGTTGTGTTCTTGATTGTTGTTTCCCCCACATGAGAAATCAACTTCTTCTGGATCAATATGTTCTTCAACAGATAACTGATTGACACAACAAATTACATCGTCCAACAAGGTTATACGCCACACAATCAAACATCATAGTCCGATGGCAATAAGTCACTTGTCTCATCCCATAATAAGAGACAACTATATACATCAAAGGCTTAATATCATTCAATCTTAAATGAAGCCAGCGTAAAATATAATCGCATTTTTCATTCCCTTTCTCGTGCCAAAATAAATAGCAGGACGCAATATTTAAATCTCATGTTTCAAGATAGATAAATAAACGTATTCATGGGACTTAATGTTGGCTCGTTCAAAGCTCGGCACTCTTGGTTTTCGTTTCCCGCAGCAAACTGCAAACCTTGAAATAAATGAATTGATTTCTAATGAACATACAGCCGAATCAGAACATTGTCACCTGACCCCATCCCCGGAGCCATATTTGCACAACAGACTATCACTCACATCACATGTACTACTGCCCAATAGGGCTATGATATTGCCGTCAAAAGCAAAACATCAATCGTCATATGACTTTCTGAATCGACATTGGGCCATTTGGCACAAGGTCCCTTTTAACAATCCTGGCCAATACATGACCTCACATTATAACACATTAAAGTTCCGTATTCGCCTTGTCCACATCAAATCTCAATAAATAATGATGATAAGTCATGCAGCAAGTGATCGTATTTCATTAATCATTGAAATCAAAATAAATAACGTCTGCACTTCTTCGTGTTGACATTCACAAAACCACACCTCCCCGGTGTTATGATTCGTTTGATTGCACTTGGACTGCATGGACATAAATATTAGTTATATTACATTTGCATTCGGCCTCCAGCGGCCTGAGGCTTCCAACTTTGCATATTCTTGACATCAGCCAAACATGGCACATCAGCCAGCACCAATACAATATTCAGGTTAACAATAAAATAACTAACCAACAAGGCACTGTCGGCTTTCGCGCTGCACACTGCTGCACTTCAGTAAAAGTTGATCTCGTGCTGCACACCAGTAAAGGTTAAAGTAATCACTAAAATCATGCCACGCACAGTTGACAAATCAGATTCATATCTCGTAGACGTAGATCGTCAAGAGGATCTGGTACAGCATCCCTCAGTGCCGCCACTTTTACTCTAATTTCTTAGCTCACCTCAATATCACGGCCCTCAAACGGCCACTATTCTAGAGTATGCGGTCTGATAAACCGATTAAATCCACACACGGTGGGCTACAACCATCATCATGGTCGGTTCGTTATCTTAGATTGTGCGTTAAGTTAAGCTACATCGGCAACCATCACTCGTCAGACACCACACGCGGGAATCCACGTGTTTCCCGCCATATTCTATCAAATATGGCGCCAAGGCCCACACTGTCTCAACTTAAACGTATGTTTCAACCACAACCCGCTCACCGCTCACCGTCTCGGCCTCGGTTTCCCACACCCCACACCTCCCACCCTTGAGCCCTTGGCCCTTGAGCCCTTGAGCCCTACCTGAGTATAGATGAATCCCCTACCTCAATCAATCGAACCCCAATCACAACTCAACATCAACTACGCCAAGTATCTCTCCGGCCAAACACCGCAGTTTGAAGTCCGACGCCACAATAATGTGACAATCTATGGATTGATTTTCGTAAATAGATATTTAGTGGGGTGCACTTCCAACGGGCTGGTGTGTGTCTGGAATGTCGATGGAAATCATGGGTATCGCGACGGCGACAGATGTGAGGGATCGCATGATAAATCTCGAAAAAGAAATATTGATCGGGTTAATGATGGATACAGCCCGGTTCTTTGGTTAGTTCTCCAAACTTTTCTGTTTATAATAATTTTATTTGACACATTGATGACCAATTATATCACGAAAAACGTCACACTGGGTAGCGTAAATGTTTCAACAGGGACACGTGCAAACAACAAAGACAATACCCTGTACGATGTCAAATTCGTCCAACACAACAACTCAAATCTACTAATAGTCTCAGGAGACCCAGGCATACTCATTTACAAATGGTCAGATTTCGAAAGACACATTCAACAACAAATCGACTCTGCGGAATCTACATCCGAAACCGTAGACATTAAACCTATTTCCTCGTTCCATCCCCATCCTTCTCCATACGAATCCATTGAAATTAACTGCACTTCGTACGATGTAAGAAGTAACACATTATACGGAGCTGCAGGAGATGGCTTTGGTTGCTATCAATGGGATATGGAAACAAAGCAACTGCTTGGGACGTTTGGTGGTGGGCACGGAGGTGGGCATACGGATTATTTGCATGTTGTGAAGGTTGTTGGAGAGGAAGTGATTACATGTGGAGAGGATGGGAAGATGGTCAGTGTTTTGTGACTCGAAGTGCCCAGTCTGATATTTCATTTGACATCTCTCATCCCATTGTTTTCACGTCTCTACAAATGAAGGGCTTCTGGAACGGGAAAGAACGAAAATTGATTCAAATCTTTGACATACAAAGCACAATAGACAAAAAAAAGCAACTAGTAACAGGTCAATCATCCAACAGAGGCTTCATGAATTCTTCCATATGGAATAATGGATCGAACCTTTGGATTTCCTCAGTTGAAACAAACGGCAGCTGGTTGGCAGTAGCCGGTGGAGCAGAACACGGTCACAATGGAATCACCAGCAGATCATCCTCGTCACCCGCCACATCTGGCTTTATGACAATGTGGCATCTTCCCACACGATCATTCACTTCTGGGTGTGTCACGCGTGAAAGCATTAATACCATAGTTTACAATCCTGCGTTGGATCTTTATGCAACTGGTGCTAATGAAGGTAGAATTTCGTATTGGGAAGCAACTTCTGCGAATAGGGTGGGACGAGCTTGGTGTTCGTCGTCGGCGACGTATGCCATGGCTTTTTCGGGGTCTGGTATGATGGTTGCTGCTGGATGTGGTGGACTGTTGGATTGCTTTGTGGATCGGGTTAGAGTTTCACAGTTTCATATTTAAACATAACAATTCATTTCTGAGCATGGCAAAATGGCTAGGAACAAGACAAGGCCAATATTTTTGCAAGCACAACTGCACAATGAAATATGTCTGTTGAGTTCAACATAAAGATGATGTTGATTAGTTAATTTTTAGTAATTGACCTTAGTAAAAGCAAGTGTGTGGCTAGTGAAGTAATAAATTGCAACCTATTGTGACTTTTAACTTTTAAGCACCTTATCTAATCATTAGTGTAGAGCAATTACGGATAGATAAGGTGCTTTAAAAACTCCGTTTAGTTGTGTCGTTGTTTTGGCCATTGATGGTGACTTTCTTCATCAACACTATATCTGTTTGGAGAAGGATCCGGCTACGCCCTCCCCCCCCAACTCTACCCCATCAGCCCTCTTTCATCTCCTTGCAATTCATACCGCTTGCTCCCATGTAACTACAATATACAATTAGAGTCTTGGAGGTGTGGACTTTTTTATCAAAACTGTCAAATAGTAGGTCAGCTGTTTTATCCCTTAGCCGTGATCTCAAGATCTCGGTTCAATTACATGCCTGTTTTCACTTGACCTCAAGAATGTGTTTAATAAGCTGTCTAGAGAAGAAATTTTTACCATCATAGAAGCTGATTTCTCCCAGCTCCTCCCTTTGGCAACTGAGCTATATCACAACCCAGGAGATATGTGAAGCAAACCTGTCAAAGGATCATGATGCAGAATCTTGAGTGAAGAGGGAACGAACCAAGGTTGTTCTTTTTCCTCCAATGGTCCTTATCTTACACTCTGTTCTCTATCTCATCATGAAGTGCCTTCACCAACAGCAGCCACAAGAGGCTGCAGGTGACCAGTGCAATGACGGGCTTGGTGGTATCTTCAAACCACTAGCTTATGTTGAGGACAAAAATATGCGACCAATTATACTCCAGCCTCTCTCAACTTGCACCAGAGGATCTGAAGTGAGACGTGTCTGAGATCATCATTGCTTCGTCCTCCTACATTCTCATTACCATGCTATGGTCCATCAAAGCCCACTACTTCCACGGCGGCCTTTTCATCATCTCCCTAACTGTGCGAGGATGTCCAAAGCAAAAAAAACAACAAAAAAACAGACAATTTCATGGGCCACTGAACGCAGTTCCCTCCAGAATGTTCATATGAGTAGAAGATGATACTGGAAGAAGAATCTTCTTGTTAAGCAGTACTGGGGATGGTAGGGCGCAACACAAAAGACATTCTTCAAGTATAGATCTAACAGTTTGGCTAAGAAATCAATCAATCAATCAAAAGCTCTATCTTGACCTATTTTGAACAAGAAAACATCTAATCTTTTGTTGCAGCACCCTATTAATTAAAAAGCAGGTATTTCATTGTGCCGAGATATCCAAATGAGCGGAGTGATACAATTGAATAAGAGTAAGGGATGGCATCTAGCATGAGCTTTGTTGCCATCTTAAAACTGAGTGCATCACCCACCCTTCAGGAAATTGTTCCATCCATTCTTAAGTGCCACTTTTTTATATCTATCTCTTCATGGCTTAACAACAACCTTTCACCCAAGTCCGAGCCCTGTATCTTAAGCGATTGGTTTTGAAATCTCTATCATCTCCACGAAATGTTACCTCCCTACTTCTCAAGCAACTGATGTTGAAATCAAATTTGTCATTCCTGTACAAGTAGTTAATGTGCAGGTATATTTGACTCTAAGTCTATCTATATCCCTGCAATTTTTGTGCTGAGTCTAGTGAGAAAGGTCAGTTCTGTTCCAGCTAAAACATATCCGCATTCAAGCTTCAGCACTGGAAGCAGTGGTTATAGTAGTTGTGTCTGAAGCCACTGTTCTGATACCCAAATGCATTCACTTTTTCGACTAGTTGTACATGGCTTCTGGCTGTAAATGCAATCATATCAAGTAGCTGGCCCACTGTTGAATAAACAAATGTTAAGGCATTATCACTTGCTGGTATGGAATTAATGTTATTAGTAACAAGTCTTATGTATTATAACAAGCTAGATTTGAAATCATGATGATGCCTCAATTCATCAAGCGAACTGGATTCACGTCGTAAATAATCAGGAGTAAATTCCTCTTGCCTTTTCTTCCCTGCAGACAAGCCTGTCATTAAGTTGGACATTAATGGACCGACCGCCGAAGAAATTGTAGAGCCGGCTTCTGATAATGAATAATATTTATGTGAATTTGAAGATACCGTTGAAGATTTGGAGATAATTGAACTGTTCTTTTCTGACACTGATTCTTGATCGCTTCCTCTGAAAATATTTTTGGTTATAGGAGTAGGTTCGTCGTGTGATTTCACATCATTGACCGCTTTTGTCAGTATCTCCCGTTGCTTTGGTGTTAAGTAATCGTTTCTGAAGGAGAGAGTGAGTGGCCTGCCTCTGGCCTGGATAGACTTGCGTATGCTCTCAAACGTCCACTTCCCGACCTCGACTGTGATTCCATCAAATGCAACCAGACGAGCTCCAATACGAGGACGGGTGTTCCCAGTTGATGCATCAAATCCTACAAATCCACAGACTAAAACCATGTCCACTGGAGGAACTGGATGAGCCATCATCGGTTCCTTTGAATTGTTGCTTTTGTGAGAGTTTTGAGATATTGCGGCAATGCGTTGAAGGTCTGATGCAGTTCGATTTGGTCCCAAATCATCAGTCATGGCATCAGTCAACAAACCCATAGATGACTTTTCCATGGGAACTTTTTGGAACTGCAAGCCGATCTTTGCACTGTAAAATGTTATATGGTAGACTTCGCCATCTGCACCTAAATTGGAACCTGGTGGGTAGGAACGTGGTGTTTCTCCGACATCTCTTAGGGGGCATTCAAGTTTTGATGTTGCGTTGCCAGTGTATGTTATTTTAGATGATGATGATCCTGAAACTGTAGAATCAACATCAATTGTGAGTAGGGATTTTTCGTTTTGATTGGTATCTGATTGCACTTTGTTGACGGGTTCATTATTTGGGCTTGGACTGCATACTTCGCTGAATCTATCATTCAGATTCTGATTGACATGATGCTTTTCGCCAAGCATGTCTTTATAAAATGAAAATGGATCCTCTGGAACCTGAGCTGCAGCAATATGTTGAATATTAGACTTATGCACGCTTTTGTTGGGCAAAATTTGAGGTTGTTTGGGCTTGTCAACTCCAGAAATGGGATGCTGCTCACTTGTTTGATGGTCTTCAACTGCTTCATTTGCATCAGTTAATGAGTGTTCATCATTTGGAATGGTTGTTTCATCATTCGAGTCATCGTCAAGTAAAGAGCAAAGTTTTGTGGGTACCCCAGAAGAATGAAGCGGATGCTGATTCAAGTTTCGATCTGGAGAGGTAAGAGATATTTTTATGCTATCAATTTCATCACCCACGACAGATGGTTCAATACCGTTCAATGTGAGGAACTGCTCACTCAAACGTAGACCTGACATGACGTGTTCTTCAAGCTCAATGATAAGCCTCTGCTGCTCTGATTTGACCTGTGGTTTGGGTTGTATTGATGCAGATGACTCATCACATTTACTGTCCTGCTTTTGTGGTAGGCTTTGTTCAGTTGATGTACATGAACTCTCCTGCTTCACAGATTCCTGGTTCTTTTGAGAATCATCTGAAGCCTTGGCACGCTGGGCACGTACTTCACGAATCAATATTTTCTTTTCACGCTTTGATTTTTTGAGATCCTTACGGATTTCACAATTGTCTTGCCAGACTTGACTTAATTCTGCTTCAGCTTTAGCAAGTCGAGCTTCGGCTTCTCTAAGTTTCTTTTCAAGCTCATCAGCTCGCTTTCTCTCTGCTTCTGCTGTCTCACATGCAAGTTTGTAGTCACGATGAATTGTTCTGATTGAGTTGGTCACTCCAATAAAATTTGTGTCATTTAGATTCAGTCTTTCAACAGAATTGGACAATGAATCTGCGTTGCCACTGGTAATGTGTGTCTTTAATACACCAACAGCTTCGTTCAAATCATTGAATTTGCCTTCCCAAGCTTTAGCCTCCGACTGCATCATATCGCGTTGTTTCTCTGCCTCGTCGGCTCTTGCTTCTTCCTCTGCTGCATGCCGCTCCCAAGATGAGCTAGTTGCTTTAACCTGTGCCAACGTAGTCTTTAACAGATCTATTTCATCACGAGCAGTCGACAACCGTTCCGATTGCAACTTGTTCATCCATTCTCTGCCGATTTCTTCCGTTCTAGCTTCAAGAATAATACTATGTTTTTGCCTATCCATGCTTGTGTCTACGCTCATTTCAGCATCAGGCTCAACATGATCTTCAAAAAGAAGCTCAAACCGAAACGTCCCATCGGGCAACACTCCAATTTCTCGAACCTCACACCCCCCTCTTTCACCATTGTCACTGGATAAATCTAAATCTATGCATCCCCTCGGCTCCACATCAGTAGGACTTAAGAAGTAGTACAAATGAGTTGTGGGTTTCAACACAAAGAACCGCCGCTTAAAAGTTGGAATGTTTTGCCCCAATTTTCGTAGGTATCCTGACAAAGGTGCAGATCTTGCAAACGACAAGGCACTGTATTCATGTCCACCAGGAGATTGAACTTGTTGTTCACCGTTATTTAATCGTTCTCTAGCGGCAGTGTAGGGAGTTGCACTTTTTATTTTCGTAGTGTTGACATTGGGAGTGGAAGAGACAACCCCCCTCAGCAGATTGGTGAATGGAGTGGTCGCAGGCCATATACCTCCAGAG
>JALLAY010001129.1:0-11403 GCA_036939635.1 Cyclotella baltica
TTTCAGCTGCGCCACTATACCACTAGGCTAATCATCCATTTCTTAAGTCCCTTGTAGCATGCTATTTTGTTAACTTTCTTCAGCCCTCCACGTGTGCACAGAAACAAACACCACAAAAGGACCTTGACGGGTTCGAAATGGCAGAAGAGGAGGGAGGTTACAGCACTTCAGCACTTCAAATCAAAACTATGAAGATGTTGTATTGTATTCTTTGTTTTCCATTCTTAGAAGCAGCAATGTATTCTTGATGCCTCGATTTTATAAGAAGAAAAGTTAACAAATACATGTAGCATTAATTTATAAGCACTTATTACCTGCTAATGAAGAAATATGTGGTTGCTTTGCAAACTTAGCTATTTGTTGGTACTACTACTACTTATCCCAATGCTTTATGAAATGCATCATTGAAGTCTCTAGCCCCCTCTACCTGCCATGAGAGTTTTTTTGTGTTTGCTTTGACATCACCAATGAGAAAATTCACTACTTTACTACTTCATTAATTTGTTTTTACAAGTAGTATCTAATTGTTCAATATTGGTGATAGAGATTTTAGGGGTTTGGTCCAATTATCATAAATTTGTAGCAGTACATAAGCGTATCATCTATGTGTCGTCTCCAGTCTCCTGTCACTCTCTTCCGATGCAAGTTTTTCTCTTCTTTGTCTTCTTTTTTTTTCCCTCTTTTTCTCATTATTTTTAAGGCTGCAGCATGGAAAAATTGCTGAATTCCCCAACGTCTTTGTACTGCAGCCCTAATTTACGTCTTTGACCAATGGCAAACACACCTTTATAGGACTATGACGCGTGGGCAATTCGACTGGCACGTCTTTGTCACCACACAGTCTCCATCAAATGTGACTGATTCAAATGGGGGCGTTCACTCTGCTAACTAAAAAATATTTCTCCGTTAAAACCTGTGTCATCGTCACAGCTGTCAATACTCTCTCCTCTGCCTAACGCTAAGAATGATGTTATAGGATGCTTAACCGACTTGAAGCGCATAGGAAATAACGTAAATTTGGGTGACATGCATTTCTTGGCCTAAACCAAGATTCTCCCCTCTCGCACATCCCAAATCCCTTAGTCAATTGCCAATTGTCAATCCTATTAGCATAAGGTTTGGTGGGTCATTTATATTCGCATTTGTGTCATCATAGTTATTTCTACATATTTTATTGTGTAGGAAAGCTGATGAAAAGAAAGCACTCACCTGTGCATCCGCGTAAATAGACCACCAGCACAAACGCATTGTGGCCATACATGCATAGGGTCGGAAACTTTTCTCACCCATGTCTCCTTCTTTAAATAAATCAACATTTTCAAAAATAATGTAAGTGCATCATATGTGGATGTGTATAAATTTACATAGGAATGAATATGGAGTGGTCATTTTGAATCAAAGGCCCGAGAGGCCCTCTGTAATTTCTTTGTCACTACTCTTAAATGTTGTTACTTTTGGCACATGAATGTCAAGACTTACATCTCCTTACTGTTCTGGGCACATCTATGTGCCCAGAACACCAATGCTAATCTAATTGTAGTGATATGAAGAATGTCAGTTGCTTTTACCACCTGGTCACGGTGGTAAAAGCAACTGACAAAATTAGTAAATGAGTACCACTTTGTCAGAGTGGTAAAAACAATAGACAAAGAATAGTTTTGGGCTAAACCCAAGGCTACCATTGAAAAGGGCACCCTCTAAAATGACTCGCATAATGTTCTTCGTTTATTGATTAACCTACAACTACTGTGAATTGGTTTTCTAAAAAATGTGCCTTTGATTTTCAGTCATGATTCTTCTGTATGGTTTTATCTATCTAACAATCAACCATACAACCATGGAGAACTGTATTCAGCTAAACCAGGCCAACGTACTGGCTGACAATGATGTTGTTGCGATAACAGAGCACCACCACTCTCCCGTAGCATTGGTCATAGCCCACCACCACAACAACACAAAACAAAATCTCAGCCCCCCCCCCCCTCGCAAAGGGAGTTACTGTTATCTCTGAAGTCTTTTGGCAGAAGGCTGTACCCCAGGCGACCAAAAAGCTGCAACCACATAACACCCTACTTCCTCCCGTAGATCCAGAGAACACTTTGTCCTCCCAAACACATAAAGATCTGCATCTCCAAAGAACACCCCAAATAGATCCTCTCAGCATCAGGATCTGCCCTCTGCTCAAAAGACCTATGATGCGGTGTCCATCACAGACAAACACTATGACGACACCAAACTCTTGGGTCTAATGTTTACCCAAGATCAACATTGACTACACTACATGTGAGAACCTGCTATTGCCAAATCATATGTGCAGCTATCTGCCAAACACCCGAACGGTTATCAAGAAGGTCTCTCGAAAATAAAAGCTGGGTATAGCTAAGGTCAAGCTTTTTATGCGCAGCTACACGTTGATTCTCACATGTAGTGTAGCCCCAATCAAAACTCCTCTGAAGACATCCGCACTCTTCACTGAAAATCACCCTGGAAGGAATTAGACAGGCAAAACCTCTTCCGCCTCAACGTACAAACACTGAGATTACTACATTTCTTGCCAAAAACATCCCCAGGTGCATCTTGATGACACTTCCACCTCCGGCTCCTCAAAGAAAACCCCACCCAATAATCATATTTGTAAGAAACCCCCTCCAGACACAAATCCTGGTGATGTTTGGTTGCCTGGGATTTGCTTGACTGAGATCTTGCTTTGTCTCCTCCTCTTGGACCAGTGGTTTTGATTGAAAATAAAAATTATTTAAAGGTAATATCTTTTGTGTAGGATACCCTGTAGAGATATTATCAATGTAGCTTTAATTTTGAATATGTTTATTGATACCTATGTTATGGGTTCTGGGATTGGAACGAGAGAAGCCTCTGTCTTCACTCTTGACACGGCGATACGTGCACGCTGACATTCCCTCTCTTGCAAAAAGGAGAAAAGCAAGTATGTTAATAGACACTTTTTTATACTCCGACCCAAAACACATTGGGGTTAAAGCGTTTTGAGTGTCGTCGGTCACCATGCCATCTATATTGCAAAACACATGCTTTTTGCATGCCAACGCCATCACAAAAACAACAATGATAATATCCAATCTCCTCCCACAAACCTCCCATCATGCTGACAGGCCTCCACACAAACCTTCCATCATGCCGTCGGGCTTCCAATTTGCCAAGATGGACGACAATTGTAAAGACTTTTTAGTGTCTGTGGTCAGCATGCAAGAAATTTGGAACAGCTTGAAACCACATGCTGTCAACAATCACTGTATCCTTTCAAATCAAACAATATTTCAATATGGGATCTAGTGTTGCTCATTCCAAGTTGAAATAGGCTCACATTGCAAAATGAGATAGTATTTATTAAAAGAAGTAGTTTGATTACATATTATTATTTGAATTGTACACACAGATCACATCCTTGTCAAAAAGAGAACCCTAAGGCTAATGAAAGGCTTGCATTCGAGATCATCTACCAATAATAGCAAAATGATAGTGATTTCTTTCTGGTCTCATTCCAACGTCAAACAGCATGGCAAAGACTAACTGGTTGATTAAAATGAGGTCGAGGAGTAAAAGCATTGTTGAAGGAAATCATTCAATCGATCGCTTGCTGAAGTCACTTTTAAAACGCCCAATTCGAGGCACGACATGAGCCAATGACAGATTGAAAGTGATTTCTTTCAGCGTCCCTACAATTGTTGATCGAAAGTGGAGCATGAGATACTCTTTGGTGCAAGCTATTTTCTGTCTTTTCTCCATGACACTGAGGATGCGCTACTTTGCAGAAAAAGTCAATGCAAAAGAAGAACAAATGTTGAACCTTGGTATCATTCTCTGCAATTCTATATTGATATAAGTACAGATGCGAGAGCCTCCATTTATTGTTGAAGCCCCCTGATACAAAAGAGACAGTTGAGCCTAGAGTAGAAAGAGCAAGGATCCATTTGTTTTAATTTTGCTGGTTTCAAAAGTTTTCGTTTTCGGTAATCTAAAGAGTCACTTTTTGCAAAAGATGTAATTGATGACTGAATAGCATTCCAGAAAGCCAGACCTATGCCAAAATGCAGCTGAGTATAAGTTAGCTAACTGATTATAAAAGTGCTTGATCTAGGATTAATTAGTGATCAAGCAAGTGGTACAAATCAATCAGAACTCAAATCACGAACTAAAAACAATGGATATCTATCAAATGAATGTAAAATTAGTTACTGTCTTGAATGAAACCAAGCTTGAAATCTTGTAAAAGAAATGTAACACAGAAAAGTAAATCTGCGAGTCCAAGCTGATCAATTCGGATATTCTTGTCAAAGAATCTACTGGAGTTCTTTGCCCTGTTCATTCAATTGTATGCTAGAAATATGAGTGACACCAACTTTTTGTGTGTGCGCCACATCTTCCTTTGACTGCTGCGCTGTTGCCCTTGCATGAACTTCACAGACCTAATGCAAATAACACCCTCTCCGGCGCAATCATTGTCAATTAAAGATTCTTTATCAGCTTCAACACAAGTCCTGTAAGACATCTGCTTCAAGATCTCTGAAACGACTGTAAACATAGGGTCAGTTATTGTTCCTCTGTGACCATTAGGGATAGCTTGTCTCCAGGTAGTAACATATTATATCAAATCCAACTAGCCACTTCATTGTAGAGTTGTGTTTATACGGAGAAAAGAGAATTACATTAGCTCCTTTCAGGGATGCAATGTCAGCAAAGCAGTCTGTTGCGTCCAATAACATAAACAACTTGGCATGACCAAATTTGCATAAACTTTATGGGGTGCAACTCTAGATAAATTGCCCATAGTGTAAGAAAATTATCTTCACCCCATATTTAGTATGTGTATTTAGTAGGCTTTACTGAGTATAACATTGAAGAGGGAGCACTTTTACCTCAACTCCTTCATGTAATTTATGAGCCCGGATTTTCCGTGAATTCTATTTCCTGGATTCATTAATTTAAAAATTGAAATTCTCGCTTTCTGCAGTGTCTCTTGCATCGAATCTTGCATCGACACAAGAAAGACGACATTCGGCTCCCTCTTGCACCGTACCTACCGCAGGCTGGCACCACGGCATCGAAGATGACGGCAACAACCAACAACAACTCGCGGCTATCGAGACGAGACGTCGGTCTATAGTATTGTAAGTGACAGTGCCTTAATGTGGATGGAATCGATGGTTGGAAATATGTTTCGAATGCATTGATTCAATAAATAAAAATAATAAGGATCTCACCTTATTCATTGATTCCTCATGCTTTTTTGATTGGGCGATGAAACACCGTCACTGGTCACAAGAGGAGGCCAAGTCAAAGGCAAAAGGGGGCCGCCATTGAAGAGGCAGGAGCAACCGAGGAGGCGTTTCTCCGGGGGAGGGAGACACCACAACCTTTTCTTCTTTTCTTCGTCCATCACCGAATCCAAACGCTTTACTGATTTCGGTCCCTCCACAGTACACTCACATTTACACCAGCTGGATATCTCCCCTCATAGGCTGCGGTTCGTAAACTCTCAACCACCCAGGACCCATGAGACGACATTTACCAAAAAGTTCTAGACGGAGCACTAGCACCCAAAATCTTTTCATACGTCTTATCTCCAGTTTTACAAATGTCACGTTCAGGAATGAAGTACTTGGTGTGCGAACAACTTTGGGGTAATGACATTGTCCTTGGGGAATGGCGGGGTAATCAAAGGTACATGGTCATGTGATCGGCTTGGCCAACCAACTCGCCCCTTGGATATAGGATGGTCGAAGGACGAAGGACTGGTTCCATTTCAGGACATCAGTGTTGGGTACCGTTCTTCCGGGTCTAGTTGGACGCGAGGGAGGACAACGAGGTTACGCTGGTTGTTGGGAATGGTGATGTGCCTACCATGGACCCATCAGGAACGTTGATTGATGATATCAATCATATGAATATCAATTCACACATGGACTCCATTCCAGAAGAAGGAGGATGGTACAGATGGTACAACCTTTGCCAATATAAAGAAAGAGATCCAATCATCGACGGCGGCGAGATACGCATGATAGAGAGACGCTGCAAAAGCGGCAACAGCAACTAAGATCTCCACTTGAAACGAGCCATAGTTCTATTACGTTTGTTGAATCGAATTATTTACGTCGCTCCTAAAATAAGACTTGGAATCATCGTACAATACATAGTCTAACAACAATCACAGAACGCAGTTGAACGTACTGATATGATACTGCCACGACACTAAGCGGCATTGATATGCTTGAAAGGAAACACATTGTGTTTTGCATGCCTCTGTGTGATCCATTTTCATTTTGTTGCACACCAAAATCATTGTCCATTGCACGAGTCCAATTGCCTTATTATTATGGTGTGGTGCTCAGCATGATCGACGGAGATCGATGGTCGTTTGAATTGGCTTTGTGGAGGTTGCCTGACGGCATTTTGTGCGTTCAGCACTCGTCCGTCACTCGTCGAAACGCCGGCGAGAGCGTGCAAAAATAGAATTTGCAAAGAGCTCAAAAATGACGATGTTGTAGTCCACCATTTACTTTCCCCCTCAACATTCCCACTCTCAACACAACGATGGACAAAGTTCTCGCTCGGGAAAGGCAATGATGAGGCCTTGCTAGTGGCTCCCAAAAAAAGGCAGCGCCCAAAAAAAGGCATCGAGCCGATCCATCACCCACCACCTCCCGCCACTTCTCACCACTTCAAATCTCAAAAGATCGTCTCAGATCGGAACCAATCACCTCCTCCCAACCGCTTAATTGACGCAACCGTTGCATCAAAAACGATGTCGTTACACCAACATCTTCTCAAGTACCTAAAGCGGCGTGCTTGCAAAACAAGACTGGATTCCCATCTCAAAATCGTTAATTTTATCTCTAATCATCGTTGCCGTTTCGTGATAATAACTTGAATCTCCGTCGTTTCTGCTATTTGAATCGAACCATGATGTTTAACGGTGAATCAATGTCTGAACACACAACAGGTGCATAGCAAATCGTGTTGGCTGTCTTAAACAAGCACCGAGTTAAGTCGAAATTCCTAGCAAACCGAGTCTTCCTGATGGCAGCGACTAGTACCCCCTCCGATCCTGCCAAGAGGGTTGCGGCTCTGTTGGACACAATATCTATAATTAGCGATGCAGAGAATGTATTAGAAGGGTTGCTGCAGAAGCTCGGTGGCGGCGGCTCTAGCGGAGGTCATCTGTCGAAGAGTGAAGTGAGGGAGCTGCGTTTGGTGAAAGATTGTATGCATGTTGTATACAAATTAGGTCGTTCTCAGGTGTCGGCGGTAAGCAGCGTGCCATATTGTCTCCTTGCATACGACAAATTGCGCCGTGAGGAAGAGCAAAACCGCAAACGAAGCGACGGTAGCGATGTGCCCAAGAGTTTCTGGGGAAAGGAGGAATTGTGGAGAGTCAAGAGTTTTATTAAAAACAATACCACGACTTCCAACGGACCTCCGAAGCATTCAGCAGATGACATTGAGTCAATATCGCCTCCAAAGAAGAAATCACGCTGCTCAGATAGGCTTGTAACACCGGATAAAGTAGAGACTATATTAGCTGACGCCACTAATGTCTTAGCTAGAAAGCCTGACGGTACCAAGCGATGGAATAAGCCAACCATTATAAATGCAATAACGGAATTGATTGGCACGACCAAAGTGGCATCATTTGTTGCTGAAATTCTCGGAAAAGGGACTTTGGTGTTGGGTAATGTTGCATACGAAAAGCCAAGAGATCTGTGCAACATGTACAACGAAGAGGGTTTCAACCCGAATCCTCCCACTGGGTGCCGATGGACTAATGAAGCTCTATATTCCTTTTTGAAGAAGCTTGAGTTGGAACCATGGTTGTCGAGAACTAAATTTCTACAACGAGTTATTGACGCGAACACCTATCATGTCAAATTGACATCATCGATATTCAGAGCTTATTAGAATTGGCGTAAAACTGGGTCATTGCCAGGCAGCGTAGGCAGACCGAAGATATCAACAGTGACAAAGATTGGAGAGTTTGCACAATATTCAATTGCAACGTTATCCAACGGGAGTAGTGTCGTGAAGCTTAAAGATACGCAGCAGAGTCTGTCGGAGTTGAAGAAAGACAAAGCAGAGGCTGATGGTCTTGATCGTGACACAGTATGCGCTACAGTCTCAAAGCTGACTGCCAAAGTAAATACGGTGGCCGCAGCAATGAAAGAGTCGAATTTGAAGTTGACCAAGAACACAGTGATGCGCACCACTGTCAACCGGGACATAGCAAAGCGATCAATTCAGAGCGCACTGGCTTATGCAGCAACTGTTCTATCGACTCACTATTGTGTGGGCTCTTCGCCAGATCACTTGAAACGTTTCATGAAGGAGATTCATAAGGATCGTTTCATAAATGAGACAATTGACATGATGAAAGAGGCGCTCGGTGTTGACGAAGTTTATCCAGTCGATCCCAACTTTGTCACTTCAACTGACGACACAACAGTTTTTGGGTATGAAGGCACGAGTGATGATGGTAATGATTGGGATTGGAAGCTAGTCGATCCGAACAAGAGTACATCTGTTAGGAGTGAATATGTAGTTGGAAATTGTGCTGAACATTCTGGTGGGCTGCGTGTTCGTTTTACTTTTACGATGACGGCTGCTGGGAACTTCCTGCCTTGGTGGATTACAGTTACAGGTTTGACTGATGATGAGCTCAATCCAAATCTTTGCCCCGATGGCATCATCGTACAGCGAGTTGATGGGCTTTGCAAAGACGGCTATCACCCACAATGTAAAGGATTTGGATGGCTTTGTTTTGTTCGATCCGATAAGAAGAAGGAGAGCCTTGACAACAATCAAACACTCAGTGCTATGAACCGTAAGCACATCCATTACGACGACAAAGTTCTTCTACAATACTTTCGTGAGCTACGTGAAACTTTGGGACTCGATTCCAACAATATACCCGAGTGGGCCAAAGGCCGGTGCTGGTTCGATGGAGACATCCCTCAGCTGCAAATGATGATGTATGCAGCAAGGGAGGCGCTTGACGACGCAGAGGGTATTATTCGGAACAAGCACTCAGCATCAGCGACGGGAACACAACAGCCTTGTGATTTGTCTCCCGTTTTCAAACTATTAAAGTTTTGGCTAGATAGGATGACTGCTGTCAACGACCCAACCGTGCGAATTTTACGCAACAGGCTAGACAAGCTCTTCAACACAAAGTTAAGACTGCAAGGTCTGAATCTTGACGGCAACACAAGGAAAAAGAAAGCATTGTTTGACATACTTTGTTGCGTCCCCAAGGTAGCTGACGAGGTTGCTAAACAAAAATTTGCACAACAGGGATTCATCGAAAGTGGAATGATTGACAAACAGCATAAAGTGTTTCCCACCTTTCAGGCGCTGATGAGTACCTGCCAACCATGGACGTCCTGTAATAAGTGTGATGGCATTCCAAAAACCGTCAAGGACAAGGTGAACGAACAATTTCAGACACTAATGAAGATTCAACTTGACAAAGGACAGATAACAAGTGCAGAGATGACTCCTCTTGGAATTCCACGAGGTAAGTGCTTTGTAGTTAAGTTTATTTTCATTTTTATTTGTCTTGTTTCTTTAACACTTCTAATCGTGTGCACAATTCTAGACACGATGTTAAATGGAGATGAGGTGGAAAAAGACAGGCCTTCGGGAGCTAATGCCGAACACCTGCAGTACGCCAAGACAATTAACGTCAAGGCACAGCGAAGACTGCGAGAAGAGATGCGTTACAGGAATTTGGCTGCTAAACATCATGCCAAGATAGAGAAGAAGAAATTAATCGATCGCATTCTCGACAGCAACAAAGCCGTGGAGACACGTCTTCTTGTGCAACACTCATCACTATCCGATGCTACGATTTCAGACTTCCTTCCACTGAATGTAGATAAGCTCAAGGACTTTATCCACTGCCGTAAGTGGAATGATGACACATTCCATCAAGTTCAGCTAACAAAGGGGAAATTAAACAAGTTTCTTCCTGGACGACGCAATATGACTGCCGAGGAGATGAAAGAGGAATGCAGCATTGAACAGCCTTGTCTAGTTTGGTTGGCATATCACCTTCGTGACAAGGAACTCGTGCTGAAGCGACGAGACATGCCAGTGATGAGTGTCACCCTTTCGCAGCCTGATCTTGTCACTTCTCCTGAAGTCCAACCGGAAGTCCGGCATCTAGCCTCTGAATATCTACGTAATGCTCGGTGGGTGGAGCTCTTCACGGCGACAGTCAAAGGTGTTTCGGTCGTTGAATCCAGCGACGAACTCTGTCGAAATGCAGACAAACTAGCCATTGCACTAGAACAGAGACTGACTCTTCATGCGACATCCAACAAAGTGTTGTTTGGAGGCGAGGTTGAGGAGAGAAAATGAAGAAGTTTGGTGGAAGGTCAACACATGAATTTTGATCATGTGCTACCTTTCGAGAATCGCGGTGTGTTTTTGCGAGGACCATCGGTTTCAGAGCGCCCAGCACCATACAACAACACAACCACTTTTCATGAAGCTGCTGCTGCAGCAGCTGATCGACCATGTGATCGATGGAGGAGTGATGCTGTTGTCGTCGCTGACGCTTTTGGCCGATGACTTCTTTGTTATGTAGTTTTTAAAGGCAAGCGACACAGCGGTAAGTGCAAAATGGGTGCCTGGCGCAAACGAATGCAACGACGGGGAAGGAGCTCTTTCTCCCGACCTCTTTTGGACCAGTTAGGTCCTCCCCCTTCAAGATGTTTGGATGAAACCACCACCCCCCTGCTTCACCTTTGTTGTCAACAGTTCGCATCCGATGCCTGTATTACCTGGGGGGAATTATCAGTGTGTGGCAGACACATCCCAATTGTTCGATGTTGAATATCTGTGCTGTTTGTTCCCCCCACGAAGCCGACCCATACAGGGAGAATTCCATTCCCCAAAAACGTTGCACACTGCATACAGTCCCAAGTCAGGCCGATAGTTATAATCGAGCCCGCACTAAGACCGAGCCAAAGCCGACCGCAGTAACCGGATTAGGCCTCCTGAGAGGGGGGCACGATCCAACGACGGGTCACAAGAGGTAAAGTGAGTTAAGCTCAAGCCACCCCTCCAATGGGGAGCAGTCCGCCCAAACCGCTGCGCCGCTGTCAGCCTCTGATCATCATTGGCCGACTGAGAGTGGGAGCAAATTATTTAGAAATAAATCATGTTTGCAAACGCCGTGAAGCAGTCCGAAGTCAAGCCGATCATGACATAATCGAGCCCACTCTAGGACCAAGCCAAGTCGGCTGAAGTAACCGGATTTAGCCTCTTGAGAGAGGGTAATGATCCAACGTCTGGCCGCAACCCGTACAGTGTTAAGCTCAAGCCCTCCCAGGGGGGCAGTCCGCTATGCACATGGCTAAACTTTTAAGT
>JALLAY010001130.1:0-11407 GCA_036939635.1 Cyclotella baltica
TCTGGGGTCGCAAAAATCACCCCGATTTTACGCATCGTCGGGGTAGAATCGTGACGTCTCTTTTTTCGCTAAGACTGTGGAGTTGGCATCATTTTTTTGGTTGACACATCTTCTTAAATTAGTCATAGAATCCGAGAAAAACAAACTATCCCGATCTTACATAAGACCACCCCGGTGGTACTTGTGTTACAAATAGAAAGGCTCAAATGCTTTTACTGAGGACGAACCAAACACTTTGTGCTCATTGATCTCTTGAGATGGAGATATAACGATAGATGTCGGTTCCAAACATGTTTATAGTTATAGATACCTAGTCTATTGATGGATGTAATTAGTTGTTTGTTCTTCTGTTTAATTTTTTTGTTACTAATGTACTACAATCAATTCAGGCAATGGCAAACGGGAATACCAAAGTAATTCTTCTCTAGTCTTCTGGTATTTTCTACGTGTGACTAACACTCTTCTGGTAGTTTGACATACATGCATACTTCTCGGAACACCAGTCCTAAATTGACCTCCCTCAACACACACGTTCGTGCATGGCGATGGTTGGTAATGTCACTGGGATTGATTCAAATTACTATTTTGGTAATAAAATGGCTGCACCCTCTCGGAAATATGTTGATATTGAGAAGACTTCCCATCAGTTTCCCAGACTAGGATTCTCAGTTCCCATTTGCGAGACAGACCACTATTAATGACTTGTTCTCGTAGACATAACCAGCCTACATTTGTGGTTTGGAAGAGGTTAAAACCTTATTCTTTCCAAGAGCCACTTCTGGAAAAATGAAGTCCCCCTCCAGCAAAAGCTCCAACATCAAATTTGTTTGAGAGATCCAAAGTCAATATGTCATCTTAGAACAACTGATAGCTGATATGAAAAAGAGGCTCTTTAGCAAGTTTTTTGTTAGAATTCATTTCAGTTCAACCTAATGTGATGACCACGGACTTTACCTTTAACCAATGGGCAGTCTTTTCAGATGGGGATTGCGGGATCAATGCTGTAAGCATAACCAAGCAAGCTTTTTGGCACCATACCACTCTCACCGTCTCCTCTTTGTCTGTTTGATTATGTAGTTGTAGATACTCACAACAGCAACTAGGTCCAGTTTCACGGTTTCTTCACGTGAAGGTGCCTGTGTTTGCCCCCCGCGAAAAGGTCGTTTTTTGCTTCCCGCCAAAACGACTTTTACATGTTCTCGCTCCACTTCACTCCCACATGTTTTCGGCCGGCCGACACCATCGCAACGCCGCAACGCCATCAAAACCAACAACTCCGCTTTCGATTGACATGTCGACGACATCAACATCTGCAACTACAGGCTACACGGCGTATATGGTACCGTAGCACGATCGAGACCGAACCCCATCGTCTCTCATCTCAAACTCTCGTCCTCTATCCATTGATAGAGTCATCAATGATGCCACCATCAGAAGCCCATTGACAAAAGGTAAATCACACTAAATCATGCCGTATCTTTGATTAATCTTCTAATCTCTTCTAATATATGAGAACTGAACGCTCTGATTCCACAGGCTTCACCTCTTTAAAGATATCTACAAGTGCAACAATAGCATTCATTATTCAAACGCTAAACAATGGAATCCACCCAAGAAACCAGCAACATACCCATTCACGAAATCCAAATCCCCTTTGAAGACAATCACACTTTGACATCCGAACTATCCACACTCCTTACACATCACAACCAACATGCCGGATACGACACCCACCATCACGGGAGTTCACATCATCAAACCCATCCTACTGGTGGTACCAGTGGCAGCAATGAAAGTGGTATTTCCAAACGTGCTTTTCAATTGGCAGCTGTGTTGGGGTTGCTGTCGTTATGTGGGTTACTGTATGCAGATGTTAATTTGAACTTGCACGCGGAGGATGCAGCATTAGATTCTTGGGATATGGGTAGTGGTGATGTTTCTGGTATTAGAGGCCAGCAGCGGTTTGAGGAGGCTACATCTGATGTTGATCGTAAGAAGGGTTGGTGGCATAAGCTTCATGAGGGTGAAGAGAAGAAGAGGCATGATGAAAAGAGGAAGAAGGGCAAGGCTGGTAAAGAGCCCAAGGCCTCTAAACATGATGATGACGACGACGACGAAACTGAGGAACAAGACGAAGAAGAAGACGAAATAATCTCCACAGCATCCGACAAAGAAATAACCGACCCGTCACTAAACGACAACGACCCCGAACAAATAATCTACCCCTCAACCCCCCTCCACCAAGAACCAAAACTAATCCCCTCCTCAGCCATAACTGCCGCCACCACTGACACTAAAGTATTCAAACCAATCAATATACCAACAGCACAAAAACGCTGTGATTACGTCCTACAAACATTTGCCGATCAAAATGTCGGTATATCCCACAACTTTCTTAAAGAAAAGTATCTAGCTCAAAGCACCGATCCAAACGTATTCTATCGAGCCACCGCCACACTATTCTGGAAAGACTTTGGCGCACGACGCTGGGGCCAAAACTCTTCGATAAACCTACAAGAATTAGTATTGTTAGATGAAGCACAATATGCAGATGGCACCCCGTTAAGTCCAATGAGTACATGGACGTGGATCACGGGAGATCAACATTTATCCAATTTTGGAGCGTGGCGTAATCGCGGTGGGGAGGTGGTATTTTCCGTGAATGATTTTGATGAGGCGGCGATTTATGATTTTCATATTGACGTACTGCGGATTGCTGTTAGTATTTGTAATCATGGGTTTACCAATGGGTTCTCTGTGGAAGAGGTGGCGGAGGCGTTAGAGACGTTTACTTACAAGTATGTCAAGACTGCCATTGGGTATGTCGGTGGTGATGCGGCGTTACTGTATGAATTGACGGCGGATACGTCTACGGGTGTACTTAGGGATTTTTTGGAGGATGTGGAGAAGAAGAAGAGTAGGGATAAGCAGTTGGATAAGTTTACTGAGAGGGGTCAGGATGGGGTTAGGAGGTTTAGTTGTAATAATGAGACGAGGTTGGAGGATGTGCCGGAGGAGTTGGATAGGAAGATTAGGGATGAGATAGTTTCTACGAGGTATGGTGCGAGTTTGATGAAGATGGGGTGGCGTGTGAGAGGGTGTGAGTGTTGTGTTGTTGCATTCTTGCATTGCACTGTCGTGAGTTTTGTTGAAAGTAACTCATTGAATCACTTGCCATTTCAATACAGGGGATGATGACTTCTTTGAAGGTATGAATATGCACTTCTTTTCATGACAGCACCTTCACGTTTTTAGCACAATACTGACTGCTTTTTCTGTCTCAAGTCTTGGATATTGCCCGAAGAGTCGGCAGTGGAATCGGTAGCTACGGCGTTGATCGGTTCTACGTCCTATTGAAAGGAAAAGATGCATCCCTACAAGACGACGATGACAACTCCCACGTCATACTAGACATCAAATACGAACCCATATCCGCAGTATCAAGAACACTAACCAAGGACGAAACAGCGTGGTACGAACACATTTTCAAAAATGAAGCAGAACGCACAGCGGTGGCTCAACGTGCGCTCACTTCGTTTACGGATCCGTATGTGGGATGGATTGAAATTGATGGGAATCCGTATTATGTACGGCAGCGTTCACCTTGGAAGGCATCTTTTGAGTTGGGAGACTTGACGGATCATAATTCGTTTGTGGAGTTTATTGAACAGATTGCTATTGCAACTGCGACATCGGTGAGTTTTTAAGTTTAAGGCTAGTACAAGCTCCATTTTATCGAAGCAATGGCCAACTAACCACTTGTGTCATCCATTGTAGCATGTCAGAGGCTCAGTGTCAAAAAGTCCAGGTCAATTTAAGCATGTCATCAAGGTATTGTTGGCAGGAGACCGCAATCGAAGACGCTGGGGCAATGTAAGAAAATTAATTTTGTTGCAAGGAATCCATCATATCCTTTGCTGACCACTTCTCATTTCCTTCTTGATCAGCTTGTTGCCAAGATTGCATTTCACTACAGAAATCAAGTCCTTCTTGACTATGATTGCTTTAAAGAATATGTGGGTGCAAATTTCACATGATGGGTCAGCTCTGTTTTGCCAGCTAAAGCCCTGGAGTGCTTTGATAAAATATATGAAAAACAGATGATAACTTGGATTTCACTGAAAGCTACTATGAGCCTATCTTTGAAACGAGAACAACACCTTACTGTCACCTTAGCTTCAAGTTGTATTAGTATACCTTAATTTAAATATTAACAATTTAACACCATTACCTTAATCTTCCAATCATACAGCCTTGTTCATCTTACACCTCAGGTGCAAGCACATACTACTAACTGACCACAGTGGACATATTGTTGAAAACAGCAAAACATGTAGATTTGGGGTTATTAGTCCTTCATTTATCCTCTTTTGGTTGTACCACATCAGTTTGGTAAAAATGAGGCGTGAAGCAAATGACCCAAGCTTAATATGGTCACCCCTCCATCAGGAACTCCCCATTCACATCACCCCATCTGTTCATGAGCCAAAAAAGACTCATTGCCCGTTTATGGATGTAAAACGAGGGTGTCAGACTATCATAAACTACTATATCCAAAAAGATGAAACGCCTTCCTTTAAATGTGTGTGTGGATCTTAATTTTCACAGAACCTGGCGATATATACCATAGCCTGATGAGTTTAAATGTGACAAAAGAAATGCCATATTAAAAAACAGTTTGATACAATGTCATTCTCATCCAGGAGTCTAGATGATTCCACAGGAGTCAAAAAGAAGAAGAAAAGGACGATTAATACAAAATAATAATATGCTAGTCAACAGTTGTGTCAATGTTATTTTGTTAGGTGCAACTATTCAGGGCAAAATGAAAGTGTAGAAAGACATCAGGAATTGTTCTTATTCTTTTCTTCACTAGAATATCCATGTTGAGACAAGATAGAACCCGCGGGATATTTCAGAATCTCATTAGCAGTTTAATTTAGAAAAATTACTATTTTGAAAAATTTAGAGTTTTTGGGCCAAGTGGACATCTAATAAGTGGATGCAAAAGTTTTAGCTAAGATATCAATCATTAATCAATCATCTGCCTGAAGCAAGATAGCTCATTAAATATTAATCAACCTATCTAACACAAACCAACTCAATTGCCAATGTCTAGAAGTGGTTAAAATAAATTCAATAGAAAGACAGAGCACCAACAGGACACCAAAGACAGTTTGAAAGATATTAGTATTCATGAAAATTGAAGGAAAATTAAGTGACAATTTGAATCACATCATAGAAGAAACAACAAACACCGGGGTCAGCATCCCTACAACACTGGGATACAGAAAATATCTTAACTTCTCGAATGATGGCACCTTGTTTGTCATTACAACAAATCCAGCATATCCTACTTCTTTGGATGAAAATAATGCAGCAGTTCGTGAGAAACAAGTGATAGAACACAGAGAATCAAAATATATCTTCTTTACCTATACATGAAGCTGTGCAAAATTCCATGAAATGATCATCGTTAACTATGTTGACGAAGAAAAGCTCACTGAAATTCAGGCCGAAACAAATGGTCTGAATTTCAGCTGAATCGCCACACACCAAAAGAAATGATTGAGCATCTCAACATCAATGGATGGGACCTCGACCACATGGATGTGTTGTAGTTAATGATTGAACTGCAAAAGTCATAAGTTCCCATAAGACTTTGTCAAAGCTCCAGTAACCCAGATTTGAAGGATAAGATAGAATAAAGACAATTTCTGAAAGCAGACTAAACAATAAATCCCACTCCGTACCTTGCATTCATATTGTCAGCCATCAAAGTGATGAGCAAATACCAGAGCACACTGCAGGAATATTAGATATTCAAAAAAGTCATTACCAATATGTTAACATTCATCAACTTCCAAACGTATTTCCAAAGAGAGTCCAGAAAGAGAATCAAGCATATGAAACTAATAGGTCTACAGAATAAATAGTTGGACGGGGCATTGTCAATCACATTTTGGTCAAAGCAGCAGAGAGAATCAATGAAGCCAAATCAGCAGCCATTGTTATTGACAAAGTTGCACAAATCATGCAGTGATGAAGACATTCACACAAAACCACGGGAATTGAAATGAAAAATGACAAACAAGAAGCCTTCATCAACACTGTCCAGAAATGGTGACAAAAAGAATCAACAAAAAAGCCAAAACTGTGCAAGTACTGCAGTCGAATGGTTATTGATAATCCTCAAAAGTGTTAGGAATTCGAAAAGAATGCAGCCGAATTGTCCAAGTAAGTAAGTAAGTTCTTAACTAGGACGTTTTTAGATTTATCTAAAATAAATGCCCGTTTGCTTCGCTAAGAGACCATACCCAAAACTGCTTAAACATGAAGATTTTATCCTCAGTGTTGATGGCTGTAAAAAATTGCCCACTATCTTCTTCTATTCCAAACTACAAGATTAAAGCCCAAAAGGAGGCGGAGTCAAAGCAAGTATGACTCACTGGAGAGGTTGAACCTACTGAACAATGACAGCCAAGTAAGGTTGAAATCAAGAAAATAACAAAAAAATCCCCTCACATGGCAGCCAACGAATCCATACCTACACAAAGAATAAATCCTCCATACTAAATATCACCTCCAAAGTTTGTTTGAAAGTGGGCACGGAAATGACATAAGTTTTTGAAAGACGCAAGATGACAAGAGAACCAAGCTATCAATAAAAATAATATAAGAAGCAATATTATATCGATCACGGAGCAAAAAGTTCATTGATTAAATCAGCAACAGGTTTCAAGCGAACGGGTGTTGTGAGTAAAAGAGTCGTTGCTGACAGCAGCAAGTTCTAAAGACCACAGACAAAATTGAGCTAGTCATTAATAATTTGAACCCAGAAGCCAAGCAGATGTAATGTCCACAATGCAATCGGATACACTCATGAGTGTTTGGGCATTCACAGACAGGTGGACATACCATTATTCCCACTTAAACCAGCAGGGTCTCTCAATTCATAAACCTAATGATTTAAAACCCACTACTTCATTGTTACCCCTTCTCCAAGGGTTTGAGAGGTGACAGTAGATTGTGGATTGTGCCAACTGTTTTCTGTCTTCATTAAAAGGAGGAAGCATAAATCTGTACGTCACTTTTTTGTCAAGCTACAATGAATAGAAATTCTTTCTTGTGGCAGAACTTTCAAACTTAATTTTTCTTTTCAACCGTACCAACAAGTACACCTATCAAAACTATCAAACGCCCCAAATGAACTCATCATTATGTCCTATAAAATGATTCAACCTCGTTGGCTGTTGGTATTGATGAGTAGTCTTCGTCCTTCACAAAGGCATCTCTTCCGAAGAAACTAAAAATTTCAAGCCAGATCTCATCTTCCAACACCATGCATGAAGAGGAAGGCCGATGGAGAGCATGCCACAACCAGTTTAACGTTTCTCTCGCCGTTGTAGGAAATGACCAATGCAGTTCAGCACTCCAGTGCAGAACATTAGGAATTTTGGGGTAAATTTGGTGCAATATAATTTTGAGGTTCTTCCTCTTTACTCCGCTCCTAAGAATTATTCTAGCGTGTTGGTCGCCCATTGTTGCACATCTGTACTGCAGTAGCATTTCGACACTTTCGTAATCACAATTTTCAACTGCTTTACCTAGAGAAGACCAAGATGACTCCGCTTCATCCTTGATAGCATCCCGTGCTTTGGCTGCAGATTTTGATAAGATGAGATTTAATGCTGCGTGATTAGAAACACTCACTGCTGCGTATACTGCATTGTATTGTCCTTCAAGAGAGTAACCCCCATCAAGCAGCAACGTGAGGACATTTAAAAGACCCATNACTCACTGCTGCGTACACTGCATTGTATTGTCCTTCAAGAGAGTAACCCCCATCAAGCAGCAACGTGAGGACATTTAAAAGACCCATACCTGCCGCCATTTCAATTGCACTTCTTTCCTGTGACCAATCATTTATGCAAAGTTTTTTTGCAATTGCCACATTCATGTACTCAACCAGCTGCTGCTCTTTCGGTACCCACGATGCTTTCGTCCTCCAATGTCTGCCAGATAGAGCATTTGCCACAAAGCTAGTACCGAAGTCGCGCATTCCTTGCAGTTCTGTATTTGATGCGCCAACCAACCACTGTGTACACTGAGAAATTTTGCCGCGGCTCATATCATAAATATGGGGGCGCAACCTATCGATCATGTTTGTGTATTCAAACCGGTCGGTCACCTTGTACTTCTTACGTGGCGACCTTCGTGAACCGTCCATGATTGACGACCTTTGACGAAATAGTAAGTAAAAATTGGCACTGATCTCTTCCTGAATCCTTGTGATCTAATATGATCAATTAACATGCATTGTACATACTTATAGTTCTCTCCATCCCTCTCGAGACACTCGCCAGATCCCAGTTCTCAGTTCTCATCCATCCCGTTTTATTAGTCTGTTGTAATTGGTGGTATCCTTCTTTATGAACATCTAATGTCTGTTGTAATGCTCATTGCGCGTACCTCAATATCTACTATCTCTCTATTTCAACAGGTTTTACGAAACAGTGGACAGTGCGAGAGCCTGCGAGAGCGCTAAAGCGCAACTCACACCACACACCACACCATAACTCCAGGAGACTCCAGGTCAAACAGCATCAAACATTGCATACCCAGGCCATACCCATCCCACCTCCAACGCTCCAACAGCATCTGATTGGACGTCGACAAAAGTAACCGTTTCACCCACGTCTCAGTATCCGTCGCCCTGCTAGATCAGTCAGATATCACCAGATCTATTCGAACAGTTGCCATGAATAGCTCCATTCAATCAAAGGGAGACACGAGGAAAATCTTATTGCTTCTGTCTTTATCTCCCAGTCTGG
The DNA here is from genome assembly GCA_036939635.1 of Cyclotella baltica. Taxonomy (NCBI): domain Eukaryota; phylum Bacillariophyta; class Thalassiosirophyceae; order Thalassiosirales; family Thalassiosiraceae; genus Cyclotella; species Cyclotella baltica. Next base: position 8,835 of record JALLAY010001130.1, read on the forward strand.
TTTATTCTTACTCGCCATCGTTAACACGTCGAGGTTGGCTGACCAGGGCTAAGGCAGTGCCACCGCTTATTTTTGGCACATCACTTGTTGGCACTTCATCTGAAGCAAATGCACTCGAAAAACGCAATGAAGCTCTATGCGGTACTGGATTTTTTACAAACATTGCACAATATAAATGCACAGACATTGGAGATATTAGTGGAGATGGCAAGCCTAAGGAACTGAGTCGAGAGGAGGAATCATCAGTGGGTTCTTTGATGGGGAAGCTTGGTCTGGATGAAAATTCTTCTTTTGCAGCGGAAAAGAGCAGTGGTAGGAATACAGAAGGATCAACGGCAAAAGAATCCAATGACTGATAGAGGTAACAGGGGGATCTTCACGGATAAAATCAGCTACACAATGCCCTATGATTGCTACGATACAGCTATAATGAAGGAACCTTAACCGTAATTTAGGAGATATTAAACAGCATTAAAAATTTAGGAAATATTTGACTCATTAAATTATTCTGCAACAAGCAATTTTATAAATGAAAGAGGAGAGGCCTCGAATTCTCGAATTAGTATTGCATTTCACTACTGATAAAGACGATGAGAAATCAGAAAAATGTCTTGACTTGTGATCGTATCTACAATCGCAAAGAGCAATCGTAAAACCTCCTCACGACACGATCACTTCAGCATGCTACCCACTATAGATTCGATGTGTGATTCGCTAGAATCTGGCTCTGGCAATTTCCATTCAGCTATAAACAAATCTATCTCCCCTGACACCTCTTGACACAAGTTTTCACTCCACATGCATGAGCACCAAGATTGGAAGTATTCCACCTTCTTTATAGCCAATTTGTATTGCCGTTTTATCCTATTAAAATCATCCTTCTTCTCTCCATATGTCTTTTCGTTCTTCTTTAAAGCTTTTGAATGCATCCTAATCAACTCTATTCCAGTCTCAAACTGATCAGCTGCCTCAATAAGCATCCTCAACACATAGCGGCGGTTGCTAGAAATCAGTGCAACATCCGACGCTAGCCTATCCCAAGACAAATCATTGTTGGTGCATAATGTTTTACTCAACTCAACGAAATGCTCTGCACAACAAGACATTGCCTGCTGCGCACTATCGTATTTTGCATCGTTTGAGAGTACAAGCGACTGTGAAAGGATCAAATCCGTCTCAGCCTCGGTGCTACATGCATTTGATGACGTGGTTCTCATTGCAAAAGATGCTGCAAATAGAACATCTAAAATGTTGTATGCAAGATTGCGATTGCTCTGAGAGATGAATGGTTGTATGGATAAGATCCGCTCATCTAAATTTGGTGAAATTGTGATCGCATCATTCATATCCACCTGATCAATCTCGGGGAGCCACCACGGTTGCCACGCAGCTTTAGCAAGTTGTTTATTCCGCTCATGATTGAGATTCAACCCGTCCTCTTCACATTCTAGTTCTGCATTCAGTGCAGAAGCCAATGCATATTCAAAAGCATCCAGTAGATGCGGCGGCAACGAATCTTTTATCTGCTGCACACGCATCTCGGGATCGGCATCGTTCTCATCTTCTTCTTCCAAACTTAATATGTACGATGCCAACTCTGCCAATTCTTCGTCTGAAATCATATCAATTTCACCAATTGTAGCAACTCTCTTTTGATCATGATTCAAACCAGACATAACTCCATTGAAAGAGGGGACTTGTTTCTCATGCAACAATTTCGACAAACAATCCTCCCTCCACTCCAAATTTTCCATTTCTCTATCAATATCATGATGCATCCTATTCAATATCCCGCAAAGTTTAATTCGATCTTCGTTGGAGCCACGAGAGTGGTATTCACCCAAAACACGGTTTTTGTAGAATGACTCCGTGCATATTTTAGAGTTGTCAGTGACATTGTCATCGTGGATTTTGTAACATTCTACTGAGCAGTACGGTGAGGAGCATTTGGGACAGGTGTAGCGGGAGAAATTTTTGTTGCAGGTTGAACAGATGTTGTGCTGTTGTTTGTTGAATTCTTTTGTGTCGGATGACACTTGTGAATTGATGACTTTGATAGATTTTGTGTTTGTTTGATTGGTGGTTACTTCATCACTTTCACTTAGACCGTTAGGCGAGTCAAGTGAATGTGATGCTGTAGAAGTCTCTGCTGGGTCAAGGTGTGAATTATCACGTGGCTCGTCGTTGGTTTCATCAGTTGGGTCATCACATGATGCCACGGTCGGAGGAGCGTCCACGACCTGAATCAATGGCTTCGATTTGGATAGTTGGACACGGGGCAAGATCGAAGAGTAGGTTGGCAGTTTGTATTGAAACGAGGGATCGTTGTCGGAATTCATAGACTTAGATAGATCAAGTGTGTGTAGGTGTGCGGCTGAGTGGTGCTTTGTGGGCGTGAGCGGTGAGACAATAAATGCTTTTCCTATTAAAAGGTGATTATACCAGATATTTATATTGTTTTACCTTTGAAACTCAAACGCATTTGTGGCTGCCTCCGCATTTATGGTATTCGTCATTCGCATAGGTTAATAAGAGACTAGGTGTTCATCGACGTCGAAAACCATGCGATTTGA
>JALLAY010001131.1:0-11391 GCA_036939635.1 Cyclotella baltica
CGGGTTCTATATCGGATATCGGCCATCGTTGTTTGAGGTCGTTTGATGTTTGACGGACCGCTCTATCTGGGGCTCAGGGGCTATGTACCCGAATTTTACCTGAACCCATATACTGGGTTTTCGATTCGGGTATGGGGATTTTCACTTGCCGGAACTTGCCGGAACTGACTTGTTTCATATATAGGTACCTACATACCTAGTGTACAATTTTGTTTTTATCAGTTAAATAGCCGACCTGCCTCACCCCCTATCTGCCAGTGTGCGTTGCGTTGGATGGCTTTGTTTCCCTGGCGGTGATGGAAGTGCTTTTTAATGCCTTGCATTCTTGCCTTAGTTGTGTAAGAGGAGCTCGTAGTCGGTACTAAGCGTACCTATCTCTGTTTGTTTGCCTGACTGAAAACATTGTGAAAACTGGTTACACATGATATCATTTCAGTCATGGCAATGGATTTTGCAATGAAAATCCATTGCATTGCATTTCATTTTGGACGTATCAAGGAAACTTACTTGCTTCTGCGTGTTAACGACAAAGTTAAACTTAAAGCTTATAATTTCCTCATCAGCTAGTTTGCCATACCTGTTACAGGTTATGAGCAGCTACGCTTCCAGTCCTTGATACTCTCGTCCTAGTCGCTTTCACTTCATTCGATTCGTCGCTCGTCGCCTTCGTAGTTCGTCGCTTGTAGTTCGTCGCTTGTAGTTCGTCGCTTGTAGATCGTCGCTCGTCGCTTTTATCTTCGCTTGTTTCCTCCCAGTCAGTTCTCTTCGTGCGAGTCCCATCCATTTTAAGCCAGTCGCAATAGTGCGATTCACCGTTGTGCCTTCAAAAACAGTACTTATCATGTCCAATCATCCAAACTATCATCCTCCTACTGAAAGGTCCTTACGTGATGGACAGCACCCTCCTACCATTGCTGTCCCTTCTCCTCGGCATTTTGTCTTCTCCAACATGCCCTACACCCTCTCTCGTCTCCTCCCCAACAACGCGACCGTCACGCCTGCTGCCTCCAACGACAACAACCCAATCAACAACAACAACCACACCCCCGCGGCAGACGATGGCTTTACCTCCGTCAACAACATCTTCAATCGGCTTGCTTCTGGTATCGGTTCTGCGGTGCAACAAGTGCAACGCAACATCAACAGTGATGGAGTTTCTGCCTCTTCCTTTTCTCACCATGCTCCTCCCCGAACTTTGAATGGTGATGCTCCGACTTTCGTGCCTCATCATCAGGCACGTCCACCCCCCGTCATCCATGGCATTGGAGCCGATGCGTATCATGGGCACTCCGGCTATTACCCTCCCTATCACGCTCACTATCCTGACTCCGTAGGATATTCCTACCATTCTACTGGTGGCTTTCACCCCGGCCCACCTCGTGGCTCTGCAGCCGAGTCTGTTCATTCGTTGACCACCGTCGACGATGGCGCGGAAGAAACCAAGGCCGATGGGCACACTGCTCCTCCACCCATGTCTCTCCAGGATGCCATCTTAGCTCATCTACGTGGTGATCCAATCGTCCTCCCGGCAAATCTTCGTGATGCCCCTCTATTCCCACGTCCTCCGGCTCCTACCCCAGCGCCTCCTGTCCCTCCGACTGCACCGATTCCAGCTGCACCGATTCCAGCTCCTCCCAGGCCTCCCGTGCCTCCGTCTGCACCGACTCCAGCTCCACCCAGGCCTCCAGCCCCACAAGCTCGTTCGGTGCCGCCTCCTCCTCCTCGCCGTACTACGCCAGCTCCCGTGCCTCCACCCGAGTCAGAGCCTGCACCAACTGATTCCTCTCCCTTGTTTCCAGACGCTGGTCCCTATCGGCTCCTTCCCAGGTCTACCGAGGAGTTCAAACGTGCAAAAGTGTTGATTCCAAAGCACGCACGCGGTGAACGTGGCTCTCGTGAATACAATCTCAACAAAGTCACCATTTGCAAAGCTCCTTTGGCCAAATTCAAGCTCGCCTACGTGGACACTGAGTCTCTGTCTGACCCTACCAAGTTCAACATTTCTACGGCAAATGTGGCTCTTACCCGCCGAAACTACCTCACTCACATCAGCAACCACATTGTTGAGTATGACCTAGGTGAATCTCTTCTCGTCCCAGAATCAATTGACTACTCTACGATCCCACATCGGCTTTCTACTGCACGTCATGACATTCTCTATCAGCATGGCCGTTTCTCCAAAGATTTTATTGAGGAATGGCAATTCTGGGCTAATGGTCACTTCAAAGCTCATGACGTAGACTCTGACTTGCTGCTTGCCGAGTACTTCTTGAATTGCCTTGACGGTACTCTCCTTGCCGATGTAACCGAAGACTACTACGAAGTTGAGGCTGATGCTCGTGGTGCTGCGGTGCTTGTCTTTATCACCATGTCCAAGCTTCACTCCAACTCAGTGTTGTGCATTCAAGCCTATCAAGGTATTGTGAACAACTTCAGCATTCGTGAGATTCCAGAGGAGAATGTTGGTCTTGCCGTTTCTTGGCTCAAAGCCGTCATCAAAGCTTTGCAGACAACCAACAACATTCCACCTACTGCTAGAGCAACCATTCTTAATGGTTTTCAGTCCTCCAGCTCTGGTCAGTTCAACATGTTGGGTGCCATCCTCGCCAGCAACACTACCAAAGTCGTCCCTCATCCCGGTCGTGACAACTCCCTCGAGTGCCAAAAGGAGATCTTTATTGATCTTGACCGTCTCAATTCTGAGTACCGTCAGTTCAAAGAAGCCAACAAGTGGCCCGGCGCTCGTCTCAAATCGACTTACGTTGCGTCTACTCCCGATACATCTGCTCCCGTTCCAGCTCCAGCACCTGCTCCCATGCCTTCTCAAGGAGCTGCAGTCAGAGAAGCGGTTTTCAACGCCTTGAATGCAGTTCCACCGCAGGAGTTGCTTGCCTTCTTGTCTCAGAGGTCTCGTGGACCTTCTGAGGCTCGCAATCATGGGCTCTGCTTCAATCCTAACTGTCTCTCACCCAATCATGTCATTGCTGACTGTCCAAAACCCTTGCCTCCCGGTTATTCTCGGCGTACACCCTCTCGTGGTAGACCTCGTGAGCGCTCCTCCAGCAGGACTCGTGATTCTTCCTCGGACAGGCGCTCCTCCCGAGGCCTTTCTACTGAGCAAAGCCGTGGTCGTCCTCGCTCTAGCACACCTGGTCCTCGTCGCTCTCGTTCCAAAGATCAAAGAAGTGGTGTATCGTTTGCCAACAATGTCACGGTGGACCCAAGTGCTTCTGGTCATGATCAGTCAGATGGAGAGTCAGTCGGCAGCGTTTACAATGATGGTGCTTGGGATGCTTTTGTGCTGCGGGCTAACGGTGCTGGTACTTTAAAAGATTAGGCGGTGAGCTTCTTGGCTCTCACGATCGCCTTTCTTGTCTCCAAGCCCAAGTTTTGCTGTGTCCCATGTGGTTGATTTTGAGTCTCTTTAGTGTTGACGTCACCGTTTCGTTGGTAGTTACAGCCATGTTCCTCCTCATGTCTTCGTTCCTATGGTGGTTTACACAAGGATGCTGTTCTGCATCCGCCACTGAACCAGACATCATCCCATCGCCCCGTCCTCCTCCAGCATGGGATCCTGTGAGCTATGCTTTCGTTTCATTTTCAAAAATATATTCTCTCTTGCTCAGTCTCCAATGGCGGTTTATGAAAGGGCTCTCTACTGTGCCCGCCGTCGAGCCTCGAGCAATGACTTCGTCTCGACCTCCTCCAGCTTGGGGATCGATATGCCTGTGGATGGTTTTAATTAGCTATAACATCACTCCTGCGTCTGCAGCAACGCCTACTAACATTTCTCCACCGGAGTGGATGGTGCCATGCCCCCTCTCGTTGATCATTCTGCTTATGGTGGTTCCATGTTGGATAGTGATGCATCTCTGTCATCGGATCGAGTTCATTTCACGTTTTTCATCTCGAATGCTCACCACATATGGAACAATCACTCTGAGCTTAAACTGCTTTTGGTATCCATTGGTAGTTCTAGGATATAGTTGGTGGTCGGTGACTCTCTTTCTTCTAGCAAAAGACAATTGGCATTGGTGGATTGATCTTCTTTCTTACGTGCCGCTGTGTCTCGGGATCTACTATGTCGGAACATGGATCATCTCACGTTTGTGGTCAGGTATCGTTGGCATAGGTGCTCAAGTCGGTTCATCTGTCAGCCGTTACTTCCAATCCCCTCCAGGTCCTTGGAAACATAAACTGCTCCATCCACAAAATGCCCCTCACGATATACCTCTACCTTCGTTTTCTCATTCACCGAAGCTATATCAATGGTGTGTCTACCAAATGTGTGCTTGGTACAGTCTGGTGCTGCTACTACGATGTCTAGATCAACTGTGGGCAGTCTTTTCCATTCCTTTTATGCTTTTTGTACCGTGGTTATTGACTAGCGAGCCTCCCGAAAGTTCTCACTCAAGTTGCCACCGTAAACAACTACCCATGCTTCTTAAGTTGACACACGGTTGCATCTTCCCGGTTGGTTTGTTGCTCACCATCGGGTTGTGGCTATTACTGGTTGGTTGTTTGGGAATTCCCCTTTTGTGGTCATTCTGTATATCACTCCCAGTGCTTTCTGTTGGGTTTGGAGCTTGCTTACAATTGCTCCAACATACATCAAACTGTTTGCTGGACTGTCTTTTGGATGATCGACATCATCAGCCTGGTCGAGTGTCCATTGTGGTGGATCTGTACGATGGCGCATGGCTCATCCCTCCACCACGTAGAAAACGTCGTAATACTGGCTTCTGCCGTCACCCACGCATGGTCTATACTGCCTCCATTCCCTCCGTCGGTACCGTTCTCCGATCCCTGGTTTTAGGCAGTTTGCTGTTCATGGCTCGCTATGTTCTGGTCGATCTACCTCAGCAGGATGCCACTCATTCACCTCGCTGGTCAGATTGGGATAAGCATGAATCTGAGGCGTCTCCAGTCTTCCATTCTAAACCTTCTCGACACTACAAACGGCTCATGTTCTGGATGCAAGTGGGGCTTCATCACTCCTTAGTGCGTCCACTCTGCTATCTTCGTCCTGCAGAATCATCTACTGTATGTACCGGCCTTCAGCCCCCTCCTTGGCCAGCTCCATCTTTCCAACATCTCTTTGGAGTCTCTCAAATTCTACCATTTGAGGTTACTTATGACGAACCGTCTTTTGACATCGACAGTGCTGTTGAAGATCTCTCTCACGGGACTAATGCCGTTTTGGAAGAAGATTCTGACGCCTATGCCTACTCCCTTATCACCATTGTTGATGACATTTTCTCTCTCCGTACGGCAGGGTATCGGTTTGCATTTGCTTTCGAGTCAGAGGAGATCTTAGATTTCATGCAATGGATTCCTGAGTCATGGAATGAGTTTCAGACAAAGATGGATACGTTAGAGGCCAAGCTCCAACCGGTCTCCTGGTCAACTTTAGTGGATGATTTTCTTTCTTCCTTCTCTCCAGCCGTTGCTAGTCAGGTCATGTACAAACATTGGATGTACGGTTTCAAAGAGGGTCGTGTGTCGGTCAACCTCCGCTCTCGTTATGCTAGATCCTACCCAGTCTATTGTTTCAACATCAAACTATCCAGCATCCCACTCATTGTTGATACTGGTGCATCGGTGTGCATCACTCCGGTCAAGTCTGATTTTAAACGAGGCACATATCACCAGAGCGATATGAAAGTTCGTGACCTTTCAAGCGAAAACAAGGTTGAAGGGCAGGGGATTGTTCTATGGCCAGTTCAAGACGCCTCGGGCACTACGCGTGTTGTTGAGCTTCCCTGTCTGCATATCCCTTCCGCTGGTGTTCGACTACTCAGTCCACAGGTGCTCCGCCAACGTCACGGTATTGGAGGTGAAATTTTGGATGAAGGCGTACGTCTGACTGGAGATGGTATCTCCATCATGGCAAAGTATAATCCCCTCACCAATCTACCTGAGCTCAAGCTTGTTGATCTGCCGAAATCAAGTCTCACCTGGCACGATGCATTTGCTGAAACACATCGCCTCATGACAACCGACAAACCTCAGGCCAACCTCTTTGTCACGGACGATGGAAATACAAATCTCTCTCCTGCTGAAAAAGAGCTTCTTCTATGGCATCAGCGCCTCTCTCACACGAGTATCGCCAAAGTGAGCATGATGTGCAAGAAACGTCAATGGGTTCGAGTGTCATCCAATCCTGATGAAGCATTCGATATGGATGCTATCCTTCCCACCAAAGAGCCTGGTACGGCGAAATGTGACACTGCTAAGATAAAGTGTGCTTCATGTATCATGGGTAAACAATGCCGTCGCTCTTCCAAAGCAAAACGTCCTTCTCCTACAGATGCTGAAATGAAGTTGAAGACAACTCACCTCTCCCCCGGTGACTGTATTTCTTGTGATCATTATCATTCTCCCGTGCGTGGCAGATGTCAGTCAGGTTTTGGTCGCACCACTGAGAAAGATGGTTTCGTCGGAGGTGCCCTATATGTGGATCATGCCAGCCAAAGGATATTTCATCATCCACAGTCTGATTTTTCAGCCGCTAGTACTATTCGTGGCAAGCAAAGAGTGGAAGATGAGGCCAACGTTGTGGACGTCACGGTTAAGAAATATCATTCAGATAATGGTATATTTGCCTCCAGAGAATTTAAGGACCATTGCAAGAGTCAAGGCCAAGCCCCTCCCACATTCAGTGGTGTGGGCGCTCATCATCAAAATGGTATTGCCGAGAGATGCATCAAAACCATCTCCAATATGGCCCGATCAAACTTACTCCACTTGATGCTTCATTGGCCAAAATACTGCAACTTGAATCTTTGGGCCCTGTGCATGGATTACGCTGTCTGGATCTATAATCGAGTGCCAAAGGAATCACTTGCTGGTCTCACTCCTCTTGAATTCTGGTCTGGTTGCCGAACTGATCATGCCGACTTGAAGAGAGCACATGTCTTTGGATGTCCGGTGTATGTGCTGGATCCCAAATTACAGGATGGAAAGTCTATTCCAAAATGGAACAGTCGCTCTCGCCAAGGCATGTTCGTTGGCTTTTCTCCCGAACACTCTTCTATGGTCCCACTAGTTCTCAACCTCGAGACGGGTTTCATCTCCCCTCAGTATCATGTAATTTTCGACGATAACTTCCACACGGTTCCGTCTCTCCACGCGTCAGTCGAGGAGATCGATGACATGTTTGCTGAGCTTTATGACGATGGAAAAGGATCTGCTCGTGAACGCTTTGCAATTCCAGAGGGAGATCCAGAGGGAGCTCCAGAGGGAGTCTCAGAGGGAGTGCCTCCACCTACAACTGATGATGACAGTCTACTTGGTTGTGACGCAACTCGTACATTCCCAACACACCTTCCAGAGGGAGCTATTGTGTTTGACTCACAGTGGACTGAGAACACTGACGAATCAGCTCCAGCCGACAATCCCACAACTGAAGCTCTGAATGTACACGACTTTGATCCAGATCCCAGTGATGATGACTCTACAACTGACCAGCCACGACGTTCAACCCGCAATCGTACCAAGCCTCAAAGGCTCATCTACATGTTACTTCCATTAGCTGATCCAATCGGTACTTGGGGCCAACCTCCCACCTCGGTTGTCAATGCTCTTCGGGCACCCACTGTCTACCATGCCACTGCCAAGGTCACACGACGAACACTAGCCGAGCAATCTCTCCTCAATTCTTCTTGGAATGCCGTCGAGTCTGCGTTTGTCTCCGGATTTTCTGGGTCAAGTTTAGCTTTACCATGGGACGAGGACAACCCAGACGACCCGCTTCTATATGGTACTTCTGTGGCGCGTGCCAACGCTTTGATCTCACCGGATCTGTCTTTGCTCAACCCAGTTGACTCTCTTGACATTCTCGATGTCCAACCTCATGCCTTCGCAGCCAAAACTCGTGGAAATGATCCTGATAACCCTAGCTACGATGTGGCTATGTCTGGTGAAAATGCCGCAGATTTCTACAACGCTGCTTTGCTAGAGCTCAAGACCCTTCAAGATGATCTACAATGCTGGGAGCTCGTCCGTCGTACAGACAAAATCAAAAACGTCCTGCCATCCACCTGGGCCTTCAAGATCAAACGTTTCCCAGATGGTCGCATCCAGAAGTTTAAAGCCCGCTTTTGTGCCAGAGGAGATAGACAAAAGGAAGGCATCGACTTCTTTGAGACATGGTCTCCCGTTGTGCAATGGCAGACTGTTCGGCTCATGATGGTTTTCTCTTCACTACTGGGTATGAAAACTGCACAAGCCGACATAACTGCAGCATTCGTCCATGCAGACCTTGATGAACAGGATGAAGTCTACATCCACCAGCCACGTGGTTTCAAGGTTGATCCCGGTGATGGTTTTGATTATGTTCTGAAGCTCAAGAAATCTCTGTACGGCTTAAAGCAGTCTCCTCGAAATTTCTTTAACTTTCTATCGGAAAAGCTTGAAGCTCGAGGGCTGAAGCAATCATCATGTGACCCTTGTCTGTTCATTGGCAAAGATATTGTCGTCATTGTCTACGTCGACGATCTCCTCCTTTATGCCCATGATGATATCACCATTGACAATTTGATTCATGCTCTCAAGAACGAAGACAAGGTTCAGATTAGAAAAGAAGATTCTACAGATGGATTCTTGGGAGTTGAAATCTCAAAACGTCAGTCTAATGGTACCTTTACGCTTACTCAAACTGGTTTAATTGATAGAATCATCGAAGCCCTCGGTCTGGAATCTTCCTACACTGGCTCAAAGCAAACTCCAGCCGACGTCAATCCTCTTCCGAAAGACGCCAATGGGCCACCCGCCGACTCTTCCATTCAATATCCCAGCGTTGTTGGAATGCTCTTATATCTGGCTGGTCACACCCGTCCTGACATAGCTTTTGCCGTCCATCAATGTGCTCGGTACACCTTCCGTCCCACCCAACGCCATCTCACAGCTCTAAAGAGAATTGGCCGTTACCTTAAAGGCACCCGGACTAAAGGTATCATCATGCGTCCTTCCAAGCACCTTCACGTCGATTGCTACCCTGATGCCGATTTCGCTGGACTCTACGGACATGAAGACGCCCAAGACCCACACTGTGTCCGCAGCAGAACAGGCTATGTCATCTGTGTCGCCAACTGCCCGGTCCTATGGAAGAGCAAACTCCAAACAGAAATCGCAATGTCTACCATGGAAGCAGAATATGTTGCGTTGAGCCAATCTTGCAAGGATCTCTTCCCACTATTGGATCTCATCCGTGAACTTGGTGTAGCTCTTCATCTTCCAGTCAAGGACACCACAAATCTGTTTGTCAAAATTCATGAAGACAATGTTGGAGCTCTCACCCTTGGAAAACTTGAACCTAAACGGATGACTCCTCGCTCCAAACACTACGCAATCAAATATCATTGGTTTAGGGAACATATCGAGCCTCGCCGCATCAAGCTCGTCAAAATTGACACAAAAGTACAGCTTGGTGATATGTTTACCAAAGGCTTGTCCCCTATTCCGTTCCAACGGTTGCGCCTAATGCTCATGGGTTGGTAACCCGTGAGCTTATGCGAGAGGGAGTGTAGGAGGAGCTCCTTAGTCGGTACTAGATGTACCTACCTATTTGTTTAGCTTGACTGAAAACTGTGTGAAAACAATTCACACATGATATTATTTCAGTCATGGCAATGGTTTTGCTTTGCAAAATCCATTGCTTTGCGTTTCATTCGAGTGTATCAAGGAAATTTACTTGCTTCTGCGTGTTAACGACAAATCATTAACTTAAAGCCATAATTTCCTCATCAGCTAGTTTGCCATACCTGCTACAGTTACCATGCTCAAATACCTACTCTTAGCATTTTGCCTTATCCTACGGAATCAACCAGAGTTGTGTTGGTAGAGGTGGTAGATGGAATTAAACACCTAAAAAGCCCATCAAATATTCCCTGGGAAGAGACACCAAGATCATCAATGAATGTGCAACATACATCATTGCTCTTGGTAGGCGGAGTCCTACTGAAATGGATTTTGACCTGTATGTTCAGAGTACGGCAGTTGCAGAGATACGGTCTTCGTGCGGTTCTCTGCTGAAGTTGGAAATGACAACAGAACAGCGTTGTATGCACTTTAGCCATATCGCCCTGATCACAAAAAAGGTTTTGAGTTTGAAATGTAATCACATGTAGTATGGTGAGTGAATTGTTTGGCTTACCTTGCATTTCTTCATTGTTGGTGCAACATACTCCAAAACTGAAGGGTTTGTGGGTGCATGTGGTTGTGTTGTGTTAGACCGAAGTTGTGTACTAGAAAATAGGATGGGATCAAACAGTAATGATAGAATTAGTAGAGAACATTTATCTTGGTGATGTACTTTCATTATTGAGGTGACTTACCAAAAGGTGTCCTTAATAGCATGACACAATGGTTCATTATGCTTATTTACGAGCACTGCCTCACCAGAAGTTTGCAGATGATTGGCGGCTAGATATTGACAGCAAATTATTTTAGAGTTACACTCACAATATTTGTTTTAAGTGCACTGGCTATGATTAATTGTTGAGGCTTCGGCGGTTAGGGCTAGGTTGGCTTTAATTTCCAACCATAAACCATTCATTGGACAATATAAATTCATTTTTGACCCATCCCCCTTTCATTGGATTGAACTTGCTCTATTATTACTTTGCATATTTGTAGGGACAAACTTTAATGGAATTGGTTTATTTCTCCTGTTAAATCTTGGATGTCGGTCACCCCAAACTAGAGTATCTCTTCAATGTTTGCCCTATTAAACCTTCTTATTCTCTAATAGGATCATGATAGTGCAAGTCCAACCTGAGTGGCATGATTTATTTAGATTCATTTTCAAGCAAGGAACCTCCTTTGCATAGTTTCAGATTCCAGATTTATAAAAGAGAGGTTGGCTTGATTAATTTTATTTTCACTGATTTTGAAGTTTGCAGGTCACAATGTGATCAATTTGATCTTGTTTCGCATTGAGATCATGAGGTTTGGATTCAAGAGTCACTGAAGCTGATACCACTGGATGCAGTGGGATGCTCAATTTTGGAGTTGATACCTTCATACTTGGGTTAGTACATTTTGTAGGCAATAATTAAACAAACATTGCAGAATGTGTTTTGACATCTTCTCTTTCCATCTTACATTATCCTACAGAATCGTGTCATATGGTTCGCTCTTTATGTTACTGCTGATTGAATCAATTGTATGAGCATAAGCATAGATTAATGTTCTTAATTCAGCAGAGCAGCTTGCAACAAGAACGAAATTTTTTTGCACTAAATGGACTAATCACACAAAATTGCTGTGTATCCAGGGTTAGAAATAAGTAAAGGGCTCTCAAGTTAGTAAGTAAAAAGTGAGTAAAAGTAAGATAAGTAAACCATTTTTTCCTTACTTATACTTACACTTTTCTCTATTTACTTATAC
>JALLAY010001132.1:0-11387 GCA_036939635.1 Cyclotella baltica
CATGATATTCTTTGGTGCAGGCTTATTCCCGTCTTTTCTTCATGACACTGAGGACGCGCTACGTCGCAGAAAAAGTCAATGCAAAAGAAGAACTAACGTCAAACTTGGTATCTTTCTCTGCAATTCCAATCTCGATAGATAAGTACAGAGCAAGAGCATCCATCATTTATTGTCGAAGTCTCCTGGTACAAAAGAGAAGGTTGAGCCTAGAGCGGAAAGAGCAATGATTCATTTGTTTTAATTTTGCTGATTTCAATAGTTTTCGTTTCGTCGTGTAATCTAAAGAGCCATTTTTTGCAAAAGATGTAATTCATCATTAGTCACTATTCAAATCATATGGGTTTCCTGGATACCACATCTGCCCACGTTACCTTATTCCTACAAATTACATTTCTAACACACTCCTGTGAGGCATTATTGTAGGCCTCGGTTCTAGATAACTGTGTCAACGGCTGCCTCAGGATCATCATCTGCAACGGCATTCATTGATGTCCCATTATTATTAACCGGGCCAAATTAATTGTACTCAAAATTCATGATGATGTTGCGAGGTTTTCGGAACTTGCTACGCTGTGGTGACTTAGTGTAAAAATCTGCAACCATGTCATCAGTGGGGAAGTATATTTAGGGCGCGAGTGCACTTCACCCCAAATTCACTGCCCGTAATAATGTGAAATGATGTCTATTATGACATTAAAATCGTCATGGGATCAATTCTACATGAGTTTAATGTCACATGATACCATGATTAATTAAGGTGATGATGTCATACTACCAGTAGATCCTACTAGTTCTTACGTTGTAAATGGGGGGTAAAGAGGCGGGGAAATGGGCGGAATGGCACCCGATATTGTGATTTCCAGCGCCCTAAATATATTTTCCTGGTCATCAGTAGGAAGATATTAAACCTCTATGTGTCCACGTTATGCAGTCAGCCACAAAGAAATATCGAATGTTTATATGACATGCTCTCTTGCTGCTGCCATACTTCTGCCGTTTTCTTCAAACAGCATGGTTGGTTGCTTTGCGAGTTTCCAGGAAATATCATGTCCGTAGAACAGATGACATTGTGTCATGGACTGCAATGGCTTTGGCCTCATTAGAGCTAGTGGTGTTGATATCTTTTGACTAGTGGAGTTTTCATCATCATCCCTTTGTTGAAGGTCATAAAGTTACCTCATGTCATCATGCACTGCAAACGATCTGTCGATGAACCATTCGTTTTGATCCAGTCAATCTGCGTGTAGAATAAGGCATAGGAACTTATTTGTCCGTATATACTAGATAACTCGAGCTAGTTGGAGAGGTGAATGTATCAGACAAACTCTCTGGAAGATGTGCGAAGAGAAGTCAAGCTTCATCCCCAAGTAACCGCAGGACTTTCCTCTCTTAACAGTTAGTGGGTTCACCTTGCCACACTTTTTTCCTAGCTTCTAGCATGGGCAACCTTGGAGTTCACATGAGAGCTCTTGAGGTTGTCAACATGCAATACTATTGTGCATACTTGGATTGATCATTTTGTTGGCTGCACACCAATCATATTGGTTGATTTCAAACCGTTCACCCTTGAGACACCCAGACAAGTTTCCCAGAGAACAGCAGGCGAAGCCTTGAGGGTGCCGTATAACTTGATAAAATGCGGCATTTAGTTTGCAGTGGATGTAAGCCCGACCTTCCCATTTGAGACATACTCTTGATATGCCTCGGGTGATATCTTAGCCAGTAGCTCAGTCATCCTGCCTTCTACCAGCGTCTAGATAATTGAATTCAAGCCTCCCGGCATTGCCAATCAGCCAAAAACCTAAAGTTCAAGATTTAGACACCATTGCCCATGACACAGTTTGATTGGCTGCTGAAGTATCCTCATTGTCTGCACTGCAAACTCCAGAAAACCAGAGATGGCACAAAAAGAAAAGTGGCTCAACAAGCCGTTTGTACTGCTAGATTTTGATTATCGTTGAATAATTTCAATCGAAAAATCAACTAACCCCGAATTGCTTGCAAAAAATGAACCAGAGCTGTTCCAACAGTCCTAGTCGGTTGCAAAAGATTGGTCTACCAGAGGTTAAAATAAAGTTTGACAGAATCAAATTCTGGGAAGGCTTTCCCGGGGGATACGACTAAGATATGGAAACATGTATAAAATGCAAATGCTGAAGGTATACAAAAGTCACCCAAGGCACAATTGCCACCCACGATATCGCCTTGTCTTATTTACCACCATACACTACTGGTAGTTAGAGTGTAAGTCAGTAAATAAGAATCGCCTTGAAGTTTGAGTTTGAAGTCATCATCTCTGTGGAGCCGACAAAAACAAAAACCACCATGGCATCCTCCAAGAAACCGCCGCCAACAATAAAAATCACCCCCCTAACAATCCACACACCCTCCACACCTCCCCACTCCCATCACATTGTCACCTCAGCCTCAAATCTAAAACCATGCCTAACAAACGACTCGGGAGACGTCAAAACCTCCATCATCCACCAAGATGGGATAAAACAAGTCGTCGTACAAAGAATGGATGGGACACGCATAGCCTCGTTTGAATTACCCCATTCCACTTCCGAGGGAAGTGATGATCATCCTGTCGTGTGTTGGGCTTTGTTTCGAAGACGTGATGGTAGACAACGTGGCACTAACGACAATCATGTGCAGCAATCGCTGTGTGTGTTGAGTAATCCTACCACATTGCACATCTTCAATGTCTCTGGTGATTTCAACGTCAACACTAACTCGACCGAGACGAACAAACACAACGATACATTCATAGGACCATGCGGACACACTGTGCCCCTCCCCTTTCGAGCTTGTGCTTTATATGCTATAGATTGCAACGACAACAGTAACAATGGGGGACTATTGATCCTTCGTGATACCTCCACCTCAGACCATAACGAGGGATTATCACCACAAGGTCTCTCTATACCGGGTACACCCACTCGCAATGACAGCGGCAGCGTGGGAATGCAGGAAGTAGACGACCAAAATGAATTTCAACTAACCCTTCCCCCGGATCCTGTGCGGATCAACTTCCACCAACGTGACTTTATAGAGTTCCAAGAGGAAGAAAATACACCCAGTTTATTTACACTATGTCATCCTTTGGATGAGATACGGCCCGTTGCTCATGCGGGTGGGTTGTTTTGTATGGAGGATAGGGTGGTGTTTGTTGGTTCTCCTCGTTTGTTGAAGGGTCGTTTTATGCATAACAACAATAATCATGGGGTGAGTGCGAGTCCGATAGTTTGTGTTACGTACAATGCAAATTTGAAACGGTATGGGATTTGGTCTTTGATTGAGGCTGTGGAGCCTGTGCCTCCTTTGCCACTGTACAAGACTACGGGGAGGAGTGCTGTATGGAGAAATGATTTAAACAGTGGTGAGCAATATGTGAATGAGAATTGCAATGAAGAAAAAGAGTCTTTATCACAAGAAGACAACAATCAACAAAACGAAGAGGAAGGATTATTTCCATCCTCAATTTCAGACATTTATCCCGATTTCACAATGACTTTACTCCATGAAGAGGACGTTGGGGCTTCTCCCCACAACTCTTACGGTCCAGACAATGAGACCATCTCCCATCAGCATAATCATGTATTCTTGGCAACTGATGTGTATGGAATGGGGGATTTCATTCTATGCATTGTAATGCCCAATCCTAACCTTGATTCGACTGAACCGGCTATACTGCGTCGTTTTTATTTGAATACGAATGGTCAGAGAGATTCCAACGAGACCAACAATAGGGTTGGAGTTACTTCCGTCTCCCTCCTTGAGGATATTTTATGTACATGCGCTCAACCGATTCGAGCTGTTCCAATTCCACTAGCTTTGTTTTCTGAGAATGGAAAAGGGAGAAGGAGTAGCAGTCGACTTCATTTGGAGGATGTCAATACCATGGCGAATGATGTTCTTATTGTGCAAAAGACAAATGACAAGGCTGATGGCGATGGAAATAAAGAAAGCACTCGACTGAGTCTGTTTCGCTCAGGTGAAATTCACATTGGAGACTTTAGTCTACCTCCCAACGTCATTGATGATGAATCACATCTTGTCCGACTGGAAAACTCGGTGCAAGACAGAACCGACCTCATTTTTAGAAACGAAAAGAGTGGCAAATACACTTCCGTGAGAGCTTCCATTTCACTCATTGCGCACCAAAGTCTCATTACGGAAATGACATTGAGAGCCATTGAATCAGCTCTTACACCCACCGTGTATTTTGATCCACGTGCCGAATCTTCTTCATGGGCTGGTGCTGAATTGTCACTATCGATACGGTCGGACTGTATTGCCTTGTCGCAGTTTATACAGATGGATGATAAGCATCTTGAAGAAGTTGAGGATTGTTGGTGGTATGCGTTGACAGTTGTGTTACTCAATATATTGCTGGGACGCAGTGATGTTACAGCCATGCAGGAAGAAGAAAAAACTGACGTTACACCAACATCATCGGCTTGGGAAGAGCTAATTCAATCAGACTTTCATTCCGTCTTTTCTCAAGGCGAGGGCAAATTGCTTTTCAGCGATTCAATGCTGAATTCTCTCACCATCTCACCAAGTAACAGCAAGAACTCGAGTGACATTGATCGTTATATCCAACTCCTGTCATCTTCCAAATTTATTGGCAATGCAACCACATCTCAAGATTACACCAATATTATTTTTGATTCATTACATATGCTTCATGAAGATTCTCGTCTTGTGAGCCAATCACGTGGAACTAAATGGACTCGTCGTATAGGATCCCTGCTACTTCACATTTGCAGCCATAATGACCCATTCATGATTGATTATGAAGATCACTATCGTCGTATCCTCGGTAACACACGCTGTTTATCCAATGCATGTAATGTCTTTTCATGCAGTGCCCATAAACCGAAGCGTATGTCAAACTTTGCATCATCTCCATGCATCATGACCTGTCTTGATTCCATTCTACAACATGATTGCAGTTACTTTACGCCGGAAGATGCATATTTTAGTATGGGTGGGTATAATGACTTGGATAGGATTGGTTTGAATGGAACTTGTGCTACTTCTTGGATGGTGCTGAGGCTATTTGGGGTTCTTTTTGATGGCAAGGCCAATTCAAGCCGTGATGCTCAGCTTGTCGTTTCGATGCTTGATGAAGGGATCCGTCAGACGAGGTGTTTGCATGACGAGTTACCAATTTGTGTATCATACCCCTTGATGGAGGCAATTTATAGATGCAGGTCCGACCCACCTCAAGTCTGTGACATTTCAGAAACAATCAACAGTTACGGTTGTCTTGACTGCCATCCAAGTATCTTTTATGAACTTGTGGGAAGAAACGATTTAGCTGCATTATCGATCAATGAAAGCACCGAAGCTCCCAATGAATACACCTCTAATCATCTTCAACAACAAATTGAGGTTGAAGACGTTGATAAGGATGGACTTGTTCTATTGGAAGAATTTTCATCAATGATATTTCCAGAGGACAATCGTATCCGCGAAGCAGCAAAACTATTGCGGTCATCTCAGACTCTTTTTCTACGTGTTCCTCGTCCTGTTGAGCTATCGGACCATGACTACGAAAGAACCAAACAGGAAAAGTTGCTTTTGCTTTGTAGACGTTCCATTGCGTTACCTTTGGGGAGGGGGATGATCACTTTGGGCACACATAATGTCCAGTCGTCAGAGCAGCTTTTTATTCCCAACATTGTGTTGGCGGGTAGAGTGCCTCCAACAAATGGTACTCTTGCGTTGGGTAAGATTCATTGATTAGGCCTAGAGGAGCTCTGACAAACTTGTATCTTTTTCAATTAAACTCACTGGGTGCATAATTGTTGTTCACCGACTCACTTCTACATTTAGACATGACCAGTTGTCCTCCCAACTTTCGAGTGTGGCCTGAATTTCACAATGGAGTTGCTGCAGGTAAGAATCAAAACACAGAAAAGCATGCCTCAAGAATTTATTGGCCAACTTCATTTTAATCCATGTTACAGGCCTCAGACTTCCTCACGCGTCAGGCAAATATTCAAAAGAGAGAACCATCACTAGGACATGGATTAAATACAACAAACCAGTTCCATCTCAGCAACAGGATTCCGGAACAAACAATAACTCAGGTTCAAACACACCAAGTTATGCTCATGGTGGATTTCTCATGGCACTGTGAGTACTTCTTTTCTCTGACACTTTACTTTCGTATTCTGTTCCATTTCTTGACACTCGGCTCTATTGTTCGTGCATACTAGTGGGTTGCGTGGATATCTATCTACATTAACAACAACAGACCTTACTGACTATCTTACACAGGGGACAATAACTGTAAGTCTTTGTTAGTATTTGTTCCTCTAGAATCTTGTTGTAAATTAACTTTATTTCATCTCGTCCTAGACTACAGTTGGTATCTTTTTAGGAATGGCTGCGAATAAGAGAGGCTCATGCGATCCATCCGTGTCTAAAATGTTATGTTTGCACATTCCCTCCCTTTTACCACCGTCTTTTACCCCAATGGATATTGCCTCTCCGGTTCAAGCTGCAGCCGTTGTTGGCATTGGACTCTTATACCAAGGATCTGCGCATCGTCTAATGACAGAGTTTTTGATAAATGAAATATCACAGCCCATGAAAGAACAAAGCACAAACGACAAGGAAGGTTTTGCTTTAGTGTGTGGATTAGCACTTGGAATGGTAAGACACAAATTTTGCAGAAAAAGTTTGTTGTATCCATTTGGCATTTGAAAATCTCACATCTGTCTACTTTTCAGGTGAACTTACAGAAAGGCACCTCCACTCTTAGTGGCCTAGAAGATCTTCGTATTGAAGAACGGCTACAACGTTATATTTTTGGGTCATCAGAAGAAATGAATCCCCATAAGAGAAGGCACACGGCTAGCTCCAATGCCGAAAGCAATCACACAGAATCAGACAAAGAGCGCAACATTGACACATACTCAATCAACAGAGACATAACAGCACCTGGAGCAACACTAGCCCTTGGCCTGATGTACATTAAGAGCCAGTAAGTTATACCTTGTTCCTATACTATGCTTTTGCACAATTCATGCTCTTATTGCTTCCATTCCGCTTTGCCTCGCCTTGCCAGTAATACCTCGGTTGCGTCAATACTGAGCCTTCCCAATACACACTACTTGCTTGACTTTGTCAGGCCAGATCTGCTTGCTTTGAGAGTGATATCTAGATCAATGATCCTATGGAATGATGTACAACCAACTCGCGAATGGATAGATGCACAAATTCCTGACATGGTCAAGAGAAGCATAGACGGCATGAAGCGTAAAGCTAACCCCACAATAGAAAACCAAGATGGACTGGACAATGATTTATCAGATTTCGACCCACAGGCAGTTCGCCAAGCCAATGCCTTTGTAATTGCAGGAGCATGCTTTTCATTAGGTCTGCGTTTTGCAGGATCAGCGAACCGCCCTGCTGCTTCTGCCATTTTTGAACGAGTTCTTTACTTTATGGAGTTACGTGACAACAAGGACATTGTTAATCAAGTCCAAAAGCCTGATACTCCCAGTCTTGTCACTTGTCTTTGCAGTACAGCCATCTCACTAGCAATGGTTATGGCTGGAACTGGCGATCTAGAATCATTTAGGCTTTTTCGAGCATTGAGATGGAGGTGCGAAGATGTAACACTCTATGGTACTCATCAGGCCTTCAGTGCAGCGATTGGGCTGCTGTTTCTGGGAGGTGGGAAATGCACACTTGGCTCAAGTCCACAAGATGTAGCAATTTTGATAGCAGCATTCTTTCCACATTTTCCTGTTCTAAGTTCAGACAATCAATATCATCTCCAGGCTCTACGTCATTTGTATGTTCTTGCAACCTATGACCGCATTCTTGAATCGTTGGACATTGATACGGGTGAAAAAGTTTGTGTGCCGATTGAACTGAGTCTCTCTTCTTCAAATGAGACAATTGAAGCATCAACTCCATATCTCCTCTCAAATGATACAGAATGTGTCAAGATGCATACCAAATCAGATCGTTACTACCCCATTATCATTGATGCTTCTAGATGGAGAGAAGAATTGCCAACACTGTTTGTCAAATGCAGACCAGGCCATCTCAGCTACTTACAAGACCCAAACGAATTGCAATCATTGTCAATCCAGACCGAAGGAGAATCGTTCCTAAAGTCAATATCATTGTTCTGCAACGATTCGGTCCTGGCTTCATTTGCAACATACTTCTGCGCAACAAGCAGCCAAAAAGGAGATGGATCATTAGAAAGATTTTGTAATAATGTTGCTCATGAATTTATGAAGGATGAGACATCGGAAATGATGCCATACTATCTCTATCTGTATAGGCTCTTAGAATCTGGTAGTTTTACAAGCATCAACGCCCAAAATGTTTGGGATGTCAGACTTCTGCAATCATACACCGAAAGAAAGCACAACTTTGGAAGTACCTCACATGTGGATCTAATGCACCCTGATTTCATCTCTCTTGTCTTGAAAAAGCTTGATGATATGTTTGCGGCTTCATCAGAACTGCCATCGCTGGTTAGAAATGAAAGGTGGTGGAGGGAGGGGGGAGACCATATGCACATTGGACCCATCCTGATATGGAATGATGTCCCTAAGTTGCCCCATAACGGTAATGCTAACTAATACATAATTGGTTTTTAAATAAAATGCATTCAATATGTGTACAGAAATTTTGTGTGTTTTGGCGTCTTAAGGGTGTGGTACAATTGAGATCTAATACGGAATATATTCTGAGGGAGTTTATATCTCTAACAGTTGGATGGTGTCCTTCAGTGTCTGAACTGCTCCATGCACTCTTTGGTCATAATCAAACTCCTACTCGGAGCTGACAAAGGCCCTGATTAACAACGGGCATGGGACTTGGTTCAACATAGTACATTTCCCATGTTTCACTGCATAAAACCAGAACTCATGGCCCACTGCACGGGAGATCGACAGGTGCATTCAACAGCTCCGTAGACAATTGACACTGGGCTGGTGCCACCTTAATCTATGCCTTGTTTTCATTTATCCTTTTTAACGCTTGTCCACTCACAATTAAAAAATTTATAAGAGCACCTACAATTTCAGTTGAAGCAAGTGAGGCGAGGCCACACACCCAACTGTATAAGGTTCCCCCAACAACGCTACTAACTAATCCATATCTGTACCACCCCCAAACTTAAGTAATGAAAATATATGAGATCCATGTGGCCCTTCGCCAAGTGTTTTAGGTGTTCGTGGATTGACTTACATCTGTAGGATTATGGATTGTGATAAAAAAAATGCCAACAGCAGCAAACATTTCTCTATTTTGAATTAAATTTCCATGTTGAAATGCAGCAGAAAATCAGAAAGGTTGTGGTGCGCTCTACTGGTGCAGGAGTGTATTAGTGGTATGGTGGACATGTTGTTTTGATCATAGTGGATGCCCAATAACATCTTGTGTATTAGTTGAGTTTTGGCAGTAGAGAATTGTTTTTGTTTAGTGTTGATGTTCTCTTTGAAAGGTGAATAATCAGTCGGTTTTGGAGATAAATATGTAGGGGTAGATTGGCTGGTTCGACTTTAGATCCAAACAAGTTAAATTTCATAGATGTGGTTTCATTTGGTTCAGGAGCTGAGACAAACTGAAGTTTACAAGCACTGTATATTACCTGGGTGCTTTATACTCGACCTTAGTTGAGATGGAGCTACCAACTGATGTATAACATATAGGTGCAGGTCATGCCCGGAGGCACTGACCCAGTAGTCCTGTCAAGACAGGGAGGACTACTGTGTTTTCGATTAAGTCGAAAGACAAGATGAAAACGAAGAACTCTAGAAATTATGAGGTCTACAGTAGTCCACAAATGGCCAAAGACAAGACTTTGAGTCAAATTGAAATGGGCCATGAACTTGGTCATATATATTTTGTCCATCTTCAATCAACAGGTCCTTGGTAGATTGAGTCAAAGTCTCATGTGTATCCAAATCAAAACTAAGGTAATGTGGGTCTAAGTAAAGTATTCATCAAATAAGGTCGTCATGAGTGAGGCCTTGTTGACCACAGAGGTACGTAATACTCATCATATGAGCTTTTCTTGGCACGAGTCATTCAAAGGTGAATGTGCCATCATGATTCCCTTACCATATGGTTTGGATGGATTGGGAGATGGTGATTTTCTTCCTTGACGAGATCGTACATGTCAACCTGTACTAGAAGGAGTACAATCATTGTGCTCCATTTCCTCTTCATCAGGGCCATGACCATCAACTGGTGAAACATCCACTTCAGCCCATGAAATTGGGTGATTCCATCAGTATTCCTTGGCCTTGGTGTTACAATCTCAAGCTATAGCTGGGCGCCCTCGAATCAACATATCTATATCCAACTTAGCAAGGGGAGCTGTCTGAATTGCATCCATCTTCCCTATGACGATGGTATCAAGGCGTTACACATCTGTTTGAATCATACTCTTCTTCACCTCTTCCTTGAGTTGTTTCTCACGGTCTGAGATGAATTGCTCCAAATCATCTCTTGTGATGAAACTACTCACATGTAATGAAATTAGTCAGGGTAAACCCCAAGCATCTGAGGCCCATCTGATTCAAGTGAGCATTCACTGTGGTACCTACACCATGGCTGATTTGGGATGAACTAGTAGAAGTGGGGATACATAACGGATCAACAGTTGATAACAATACTTGAGACATTATCATTGCTAAACTGTGGTTTGTAGTGATGGGTAACCATTGATGGCTCCGTTGATGGGTCTGATGTCTCATTGTTGATGGATGGTGGATAATATCTGTAGTGTTGATCTGCAGGCAGTGAAGGTGGTTGATAATCAATTCCAATGAGGTGTGATGCAAGAATAAGCTGCATCGAAAAGCAATCACGAGCATTTGATGGGTCAGAGACTGATGGGGTGATAGGATTATCCAAATCATTCAATTCAACATCTTCTGTCTTCAGCTCCTCAGCTCCATCATCTGTTGTTTGATTTGACTGGTCGACCGAAGTTTCACCCTTGTTGTGTGGTCAGGTTGGGCCAGGAAAAGGGTCGGTGGGGGGATATTACGTCTGGGGATTTTTGACCATTACTGGCTTTAGATTGAAGGGGGGTTCTAGTTTGGGTTGAAACTCTTTCTGATACCGAATGGTGTCCTGCACAAACAATTTATTGCCTTTACCATAGGTGGGGAGACCAATGGGCAACACGATTGATTTGAGGCTATTTGAGGTCCTCTTTTTCCATATCCATCAATTCCACCTCCATGAAGGAGTGGATCTTCCACCATGTCAATAGACGGCGTCCCGCCTTCTTTTCCTGGGATCAGCATACATGATTGACATTCTTCGACGATCCATAGATATGAGTGGTTGGCTTTCAACCTAATGGACTGGTGAATAGAAGCTTAGGA
>JALLAY010001133.1:0-11691 GCA_036939635.1 Cyclotella baltica
GGTAAATTGAAAATTACACTTTGAGGAAGTTGTCTTGGGGTGTGTGAATCACAAACAAAAATCGTAAATTGAAGATTACACTTGAAGTTGAGGTTCTCTTGCAAGTGGCTCCTAAAAAACAATAATCATCGCCTTCAGACAATGACGATGCTGGCATTCGCCCTATCCCTCCCCCGACAATCATCTCGTCACATTTACCGCACCACCATCACATTAAAATGCCACTCATCACCATTTCGTCGCCATGATGGCATCCTCGTACGGACCAAAGTCCGTGAAACTACTTTGCTCCGTCGGCATCACTTTTTTATTGGTTCATGGCATAGAAGTACGGACAACAGAAGAAGATATTATTCTAGCCAAAGTAATGGCGAGGATTTAGTTTCGATAATAGATCATTTGGATGACATACGTAATATTCCATTGGCGGATGTTAGAAACTTTTGTATCATTGCTCATGTGGTCAGTTCAAGTCTATTTATTGTGCTTTGCTGACTAAATTATTATATTTCAGAGTCTAATAACTTCAATACATACACGATTTCATTATAGGACCACGGGAAGTCTAGTCTAGCCTCCCGAATATTAGAATACACCGGAAATCTCGGGAGAGAAAGGCAATTAACCGCATTCCATCACAGGGGTTCAAATCTAGACGACAATGAATCATTAGAAGTACCAGATGCAACAACTATGACAAATCAAACCAAAAAGACCAAAGATACCAAAGAAGAAATAACATTATTAGACACACTAAAAGTAGAACGAGAAAGAGGGATAACAGTCAAAGCCTCCGCTGCCTCAATGTTGTACCGTCATCCCTCTGCCACGAATGAACAAGGATGGATATTGTTAAACATGGTCGATACGCCTGGTCATGCAGATTTTGGAATGGAGGTTTCTAAATCTTTGGATAGTGTAGAGGGTGCAGTTTTGTTATTTGATGCTGTGCAGGGTGTTCAGGCTCAGACTTTGAGTGTTTATGATAAGGCCAAGAGGATTGGGAAAGGGGATGGGAAGGGGGTTAAGGTGTTGCCGGCTTTGACTAAGGTTGATATTCCTTCTGCTCGGTGAGGTTTCAGTTTGGTTTTGTTTTAGTTGTTACATTTGTTAAAGCAATCTTAGCTCACGCTTTTTCATATTTATTTGTTGCTTCTGCTGCTGCTGCAAAAGTCCCCTGGAGGTGGCACTGTCCGTTTCAGACTTGTTAGGTTTTGATCCAGATACAATTCTCAAGACATCTGCTCGAAATCGGATTGGAATACAGGAGGCAAGTAAAGACAATTTGACACAAGTTTGTTCACTGATCTAAGTCTTACTTAAACAATTGCTTACTTCTTTGCCA
Source organism: Cyclotella baltica (assembly GCA_036939635.1). Taxonomy (NCBI): domain Eukaryota; phylum Bacillariophyta; class Thalassiosirophyceae; order Thalassiosirales; family Thalassiosiraceae; genus Cyclotella; species Cyclotella baltica. Next base: position 1,346 of record JALLAY010001133.1, read on the forward strand.
GGTCATTGACAAAATATGCAAACAAGTAGATTCACCCCAACAACTCCCCGACGACGACGGTTCAATCCTCAGAGCTAAAGTCATTGACTCTTGGTTTGAACCCCGCCGCGGTGTCATATGTCTCATTCGAGTATTATCGGGTTCACTCTCCGAAGGAGACAGAATATCCATCATTGAACCATCATCAGATAGTGAACACAAAGCCGGTAAAGACCACTACTCCACTCAAGAAGTAGGAATAGTCGCACCACACCGCATACGAACTGGATCATTGTCACGAGGGATGATGGGATATGTTGTTGCCGGGATGAGAGATCCGCGAGATGCCCGTCCTGGGACTGTATTGACATTGCAAAAGTCGTTGTCAACAATAATTGGACAGAACATGGCCCTTCCGACTTCTGCTGGGTCCAACCATCATTCCGTGTTGTATGCCTCAGTCCATCCTATGGAGGGGGATGGATTTGACGAGCTGTCAGCTGCAGTAGATAGACTGGCTTTGAATGATACGGGGTTGGAGATACAACGTACAGCTGGATCAACAAATAGCGGCGGCGGTGCATTTTTAGGTCCTGGATTACGTGTTGGGTTTCAGGGGCTACTGCATGTGGAAGTTTTTAGGCAGCGGTTGATGGATGAGTTTGAGATTGATGCAATAGTGGTTAGTAGCTGTTTTATTGCTCATGTTCAGTTTAGGTTTATTACTGCTGATCAAGTAATTTATGTTTGTTCTTGGCAGACACCTCCAAAAGTACCTTACACAATTCGATACATGGAAACCAAAAACTTCAAGCGAGCCCCGGGTTTGCCACAAGAGGAAGTTATTGAAGATCTCATACAGTGGCCACCACAAGGAAGTAGATTCCAAGTAAGATGGTTTTTCTTCAGTGTTAACTACAACATGAATTTTTATTAATCAACACATCCTTTGTGTCTTAGGTACTTGAGCCAGTGGTTGACGTAAGAATTTTGGCTCCCATGGATTACGCCGGTGACATCATGGAGCTCATAAAACGAAAAAGAGGAACCAAGATGGAAACAAAACCCATAGACGAGAATACCTGGATGTTTACTGCTTGCATGCCGTGGGCAGATGTTGTTACTGATTTTCATGATGAACTAAAGTCACTGTCTACGGGATTTGCAAGCTTTGACGTGTCGGAGGCAGACCCTCCACAACAGCAGGCTGATTTAGTGAAGGTTGACATTATGCTTAATTCGGAGTTGGTCGATCCGTTGGGTAAGAAACTGTGCTTGAATTTAATTCCTCGATGCTTCATATAAGGCTGACATATTTTCATTTGAAAGCGTTCGTGTGCCATCGCACCAAAGCTGCAGCGGAAGCACGTGTTGTGTGCGAAAAATTACAACAGGTTTTGCCAAGGCAACAATTTGTGACTATAATTCAGGCCAAGGCAGATGGCAAAGTTATAGCAAGTGAAAGGATACGAGCTTATCGAAAGGATGTGCTTACCACTGGAGGCAGTAAAGCCGTAGGCAAGTACCACGAGTATCTCAATTTACACATCATCTTATTTTGCGAGTTAACATTCACATAACTTTAATTTTTGTTATGATTACAACACAGGAGGTGGAGATATCACCCGAAAGAAAAAGCTCCTTGAAAAGCAGAAGAAGGGAAAGAAGAAGCAGCAGTCAACAGGTAAGTTGCACTTTGCTGAGATTAAATACTCTTTAGTACAAATGCCAAGATAGTGACTCATACTTTTTGTTTGACTTGACATACAGGCAAAGTCACTTTATCACAGGCCGCTTTCAATTCAGTCATATCTCGAAACACTTAACTTCTTCGGACACCAAAAAGCAACAGTATGGCCTTATTTTGAACTGATTTGCGAACAAACTTTAGCTATTGCCTCCTCGGAGAAATCTAACCTTAAGGACATGATACTTCTAATTTCATCCGTTGTTAAATTGGTATCGTCACTTTCTCCAACTTTGTACGCAAAAGCAAGCCAATCTGATGGTTTCTCTAATTGCAACAGTGACACTGCTTGGTTTACTCGTTCAAATTGTTTAAGTATTGTAGAAGTGTTGATTGCAGTTGATCTAGTGTTTGATTGTTTGGTGTTATCTTTACTGTCTGACCCTAACACTAAACCACAATATACATTCTGGAGGGCACGGACTTGTTTTGACAGAAGCATGGCTCCCCAGTCATTGAACTCTTTTCTCTCATTCAATAGAACTTGTAGTATTATTTCAGCTGATTTCCAGCTCATTGCCTTACACGAAAAGTTCATGAGATCACATATTAATGAACAAAAATTCAACACAAAGCAACAACCCACCTCAGCCATGACCAACACAACAGCAATATCACACTTGTCTTTCCCAATCTCATCAAAAATTTGACTCTGTCAAATGGGACCAATCATCTCAGCCTCCAATCTATCATCACTCTCTGCAACTTTAAATGACTGCGCGTCCAAATTGTAAACTTCTCGTTCAATCAAAAACCTTAAATTCTGAAGACCCAACCTCCCATCACAGTCGAACAAATCATCCGCACCGCACAAATCAAATACCAAAGTGCGTACACGCTGCTGCAGTAAATTGTGATATGACCGTGAATGAGAAGAGAGCTCGTCTCTGGCAAAAGTCAGCATGGAAGTTTTATCATTCGGCACTCCGCCATTCCCGATATCATCACCCTCCAGCCGTTCTTCTACCAAGTCACCAAAGAGTGCCGATAGTGCCATGCATGCATTGGCCGCAGAGTGAATGCCATTTAAAGCGCACAGCTCTGCATCGACTTTGCTTTGTAATGTTTGCTCATTGCCGCCTTTACCCCATAGGATGCCACCCGAAAGCGGCGGAGTGATTGAACTACCTTGTCCTTTATCCGGTCCAATATCACCATCTACTGCTTCCAACAATGACGCTGCAAATGAACTCTTTACTTTTGCAGTATGATCCGAACCAACCACACTCTTATTACCCAAATTCAAATCACCACCACTACACCCAACACCCTCCATCAAAGCCCCAAAAACACTACTCCTCCCACCAAAACCCCAAACCTCACAAATCCAATGTCCCACAGTCCAAACTGCCCTTTCACTCCTTGTCCCCACGGCTCTTTCTACAGCCCGAACGCAGACGAAATGAGCATCTTCGACTATACTGGGTACTTGAGCTGCGTGTCCCAATTCAATGGTTTGCGGTGATGCCAGGGTGTAGGCTTGGTTGAATTGAAGTGTGGCTAGGTGCGTTTCGTGGGTTGAGTAGTGGAGGGATAGTTCGGTGAGTAGATTTAGCAGTTTTGATTGAGTTTCATTGCTACTTCGAGATTCTGAGTTGTTGCTCACTTGAGATTCGTGACATTGGACGGTCTGCGTGGAAAAGAGACAATATCTTGATAAGACCTGACACATGAATGCCATTTCCTCCAATGCTGCCTCCATCGAATTCAAATCCACTTGTTGCTGATCATGCTGTTGTTGTTGTTGTTGTTGTTGTTGTGTTTATTATTGTTGTCGGGAGCAACAAGTTCAACACTACAAACGCAAAATGCCTCTCCTCCTCTTGGTGCTGGAATTTCCGCCACTAGAGCCATTTTACCCCCACTGCTACAAGGATGACTTTTGCAATCAAATACATAGACCAACACCACACCAACATCGGTACCAACACAAACCACCCCCGGCTTTATTGTAACACATCTCGGTTTCCCGTTGGTAAAGTTATACTCTGTTGGACGATAGTATCCCGAATGTACCGGGGGTGAAGCAACTGCGACTTGAGGGGGAGGCAATGTAGTTTTCAGCCGTAAATGTGGATTGGTATGAACAATCACTCCACTGGTGTTTGGTGCATCTGTTATTGATGCCACGTATAGTTTGTCATCGTGACATGAGGCTATGGCTATTATTCGAGTGTTTTCAGGTTCTTGATTGAATGGAGAAGAGGCAAATAGTGATTCGGTGGTAGAAGTTGAGAGGTGATCGTCTAGTATTCGTTGTTCTGTTGCGGTTCGTTTCGATGGTTTTGGTGGTGCGTTACGACTACTTCCACCAGTAGATGACGCCGCTGCTGGAGTATTCTTAACAACTCCATCCTGAAACGGATTATAATAGCCCCTCCATCCATCCAACTCTTCTGCGTTGTACTCATTCTCCCTCCTTTCACTATCACGGTCGAAATGAAACGCATCACGATCGCTCTTGCGAGTCAACTGCGGATTGTTGGGTGTGCATCGTCCCGTGACGTCAATACAGTGAATTAGTGAAGTGTTTCTGCTTGATATAAACACTAGCTGTAATGAGATGTCCTGCTGCTGACTACAATTGTCACCACCGTAGTTATGTGATGACCCATCTCCATTTCGAGCCATCCAACCAGAAACCATGGCAGCAACACCCTCCCCCGCAACACCCCTCTCCACCACTCCATCCTTCACCAAATCTCCCGGAATATACCCACTACAACAAGTTAGACTAAAGTAACCCCCGATACCAATTCGTGCACACTCCTCCGCTGACTCTTCGTACAATTCCGACGCTAGGGCATTGTCGTCCGTGTCGTGATTGTGGGTGGGACGACCGTGGGAAGTGAGAGAGGGGGGGATTAGATCCTTGATTGATGAAGGTGGGAGGGGGAGGTTTTTACGGTCGAAGAATTGAAAGCGTTTCCACCGGGAGGATGCCATGGTTTGATTTTTGTTGTTTTTGCAGATGCACCGAAGAGTTGCCCGCAACAAACGGAAACGGGCGGGCGCCCCGCTGCAGTTTCTAATCGTACAGCATACACGGTACACTTTTTACTCACCCTGTTTTGGAAAATGTAGTATGAATTGGATCTTTTCCCCCATTCTTTGGTGGCAGCACTTCGCACCTCCCGCTCAGCACGTCAGTGGGCCACTCTAAAAAGTAACAAACCATGTCCACGGCGGCCAACCGTTCCAACGCCAAAGCAACGCACCCGTAGATAGATAATCGAACGACCCACCGTTGTGATCACAAAGTGAAACGAACGATCGAGAGCACCGCAGGTCTTGACGTGAACTTGTGCCTCTCGACTAATACATTCATTTTGTTTACATCTATCTGGATTGAAATTAAAGTTTGTTTCATCGCTTTGCAAAACGAAGCTACTGCTACAATGCAACACTTATCGTTGCTCCTCCTCTCAACTCTTTGGCTACATACCCAAGCCGATGAAGCAACAATCTCCACAACAGGCGACATTACCGACCTCGACTCAGATTCACCACAATGCACCACCCTCCTCTCCTCCAAAGTCTCCACCTGCCAAACCTACCAAATCGCCACACTCAACGCCTCCCCCCGCCGCTGTGTACACATTGAATCCTCCCCTCCATCCACTGAAGCGGAAGAAGTATGCATCGACTACCCCAACTGGCACGATGGCACCAACGGATGTCAAGGCTACGCCGACAATGCTGGTTTCTGTGATCAGTACGGTCATGCACTGTACCCCGCCTCGCCGCATAAACCTGTAGAGGCATGCTGTGTCTGCGGTGGAGGGACTAAAACCAAACCACGATTACGAGTGGGTGATTCTGTCATTTTAAAAGGAGATAATTCCATGCCAATGCAGAATTGTAAAGATTTAAAGATTGACGGTATTGAAACCAGTCCTGCATTCATGTACAAAGTCAAGATTGAAAAGGGATGTGGTATGGTACAGCGTTACAGACAGGGTGGGATGCTGGTGGAGAATTACCAATACCCCGCAGGGTCAATTATTAACGTTAAAACGGATGATCCAAAGAATATCGAAAAATATGTCAAGGTGGAGTTACGAAAGTGTAGACAGGATACTAGAGCGCAAGAGTTTATGTTTAAGGGTGATGGTGATGATAAGGTTATTATTGTTCATAAGGAGAGTGGATTGGATTTGGTTTCGGTTATGGGTGCGGAAAGTCCGGTTGTGAATGTTACACAGGTTTGGGAGGAGGGGATTTTTGATGGGAGTGGGGACTACTTTGTGAGTTTTAGTTGTCTTGTGTTGGTAATTGCACCACAACATATTATTATATCTCTATGCAACTATTCTCACCTGTCCATGATATACACTTCTAACTTGTTTAATGTATCAGTACATGCAAATGACCACAGACTCAAACACAGGTAAAACTGGCATCAACGGCGAACCATTGAACCCAGCAACATCCTGGCTAATGAGCGGCTATTTTGGTCAAGAAGAATACCCTTTAGTAACACCCCGATCCACCGTCATGCACGGCGAAGCACACCACCAAGAACACAGCATGTGGACCTTCCGACCAGTACACGAAGCCAACGAAACCTCCGACGACGTCGACGAACACGTCGAATGGCTAGAAAAAAAGACTGAAATGATTGGTATTGACTACCTCGAAGAAATGCCACCATGGGATTTATTAGATGTAGATCGTCTCGCGGATAAAAAGGCGGTAAAATCACGCTTTAGAGAATTAAGCCGATCCTTCCATCCGGATAAATTGCTCCATCATCCAGAGAAGAAGGAGTTGTTTGAAAAGATTTTTGTATTGTTGCAAAATGCCTATCAGGGTCTAAAGAGTGGTAGTGATAGCGATAAACAAAGGTTTCGTAAGGAGGGTGATACTGGGTCACAGTTGTTTACTCATTCACAGAATATTGTGGAGTTGCTTCCGATTTATTGGACAAAGATTGAACAGGATGATGATGATGGTGCGGAGGTTGAAGAGGGAAAGGTGGCACGGTATATTCTTAATGTTGCTTCCCATCTCAACTCCACATTGGTCGATAGCACCGTGGCAGAAGAAGAGAGTGAACCAACAGTACAACTCTGGGTGGTATTCATGTATTCACCAAAATGTGGAATGTCACGCACCGTTCGGGGAATGGTTGACTTGGCCGCGGCACACTTGGAACGTAATTTCAACATTAAAGTTGGAGCCTATGCGTGCGGTTTGTACAAGGGGTTTGAAGCTTCGAAAAAAGATCCTATTGGTGTTACCAGTGATCCTATATGTGCTCAGTTTCAGAGGAGAGAAACGCCGAATGTACATGTTATTGCCGAGACTTTGCCGGGGAAGAAGTTTGAGGATGGGGTTTTGGTGGATGTTCCGTTGGATCCTGAGCTTGTTGTTGAGAATGCCAAGTTTAAACATTTTTATGCTGCGGTTCCTGATGGTACTACAGGTGAGTTTGCTAATGAAATGGCTCTGCATTTTTGCTGTTATGCGACAGCCTGTTTACTGATTAATTGAGCTGCATTTTGGTACTCTTTTGCGCCATAGTTGAATTCTTTCCCGAGGCATTCATTAAGTTTACCACGCAAGGAAAGAGGGTGTGGAGCTACAGTCATTTGGTAACCAAAATGGTTCGAAGTTCGTTCAATAGCACTGGATTCATCAACAACAGTTCATTGGTGGCATATTTTGACGGCACTGGAAATGGAGAAACCAATAACGAAGTCGTAGATGCCATTAACGGTGCACTCCCTGGAGTTGCACATAGATTTCTTAACGATGGGTTGTATGTTGGGACTGCATCTTGTGGTTTTGGTGATGAGGAGGATGAGCGGCTTGTTGATTGCTCACAATACAATGTGTCTTGGCTACCTGATATTAAGATTTATGGTCAAAATGACACAGTTGGGACTTCGTTGTTGAGAGGGCAGTTTGGAGATAGAAGGGATGTGCAAATAGGTGAGATTATTCTATCCATTTGTTTGCTGTGTGTATAATTTCCCCTAGAGAACATTTCACACCAACTTCTCATTATTGCAACTCGATATCTCTCTGAACTCTTCAGCACTTGAGAGTATGGGTAACGTCCTCAGAATGATGCTTGGAGGTGAAGATAATAATGAGGATGATTACGAAGAACTGAAAGAGCCAGAAGATGCAGGAGATGCCGGCAGTTGTGAGCAGCAATCTCAACCTCCTCCTCCAGAATATCAAGATATGAACTTCCCAAAACTGGACGAGCCAGATGAAGTTCCACTGCTTGACGAGAACAAAGAAACAGAGGAAGAGGAGGAGGAACCAAACCTGGAAAAAGAGGAGAAACCAATGTTAGAAGAAGACAAAGGGCCCCGTAAACCCAAACTTGCTGGTGGAGAGACACGGGCTGAGCTTGATGGTGGTCCTCGCGAGCAGAGACGTGTTGATAGAGTGGCTGGATTTGATACACGTAGAAAAGGGAGCCGAGGCGGTGGTACTATTATGGGAGGTGGTGGAGGCGGGGGTGGTGGATTTATTGCAGGATAATTTCTGCAGGACTAAATGACGAGTAGTCTCACCTGCTGTTTAACTTAATCTCTAGAGATGCACATAATTGATCAGTTTTAGTAGGCTCTTTGTTAATCCAGTATTAGTGCTTCAACCATTCCGAAATTGCTGTCTCTCATGATCTGATATTGGTGTTAATCCATACTAATCTCCCATCAATTTGTTTGAAGCATTTTCTCATGTATTTCATTCGCGGCCAATATCCCCCAACTATCCTCTAATATAGATTCTTCTATTTTCCACATTAAAAACAAATGCATATTTAAGCAGATGTGAATGAGCTCTTCAATTTCGTATCATTTTTCCTTTTTGAACTTTGAGTTGATCTTGTAGATATTTGACTTTGCTTTCATCTTTCTTCAGCTTCAATATTTTGCATTATTTGCCATAATATAACAAATTTTTCATTGCTCTTCGGTAAGTTCTGACTGATATTTTGGTTTCAATTGTGTCTTGCCATTTGATGACGATTCCTGTAGTCTAAAAGCATCATGCCATATTCTCGTCATTGACTAGGCATGGAAAATGACTACCTATAGTGATTAAATTTTAAAATATGAATGAATTATTCTCTTCTATATCAAACACATAACAAACAATTATTTTGTTCAATAAACTTCTCTAAAATTGGCTAATAATCTTAATAGGATAGTATAATTGTGTCTTGAACTTAGCATAGTGTTGATATTTTATTAAATAATCGGTGAGCATCACCACATAAAAAGGCAATGGTACAAACTACTTCCGCCCCAAGGTGTCATAAAAATAAACAACATATATTTGTAAACTCTCTTTGAAATGCTTATCATGAAACTTCTGAAGCAGGCAAGGATGTTTGGTGTGTTGAGGGATGACTTACAGTGGAAACGAAATTAAAATTGAATTGAGACAATAGAGAAATTCTAAATATGTCAAATCACGCTTTTTGTATGTGTAACATTCCATGTGATAGCTGAAAGTTCACTGAAAGAACTCTGATTTCAATTCTCAACAGTNTCCCTACACGACTCTCTTCCGATCTGGCAGCTGGTTGGTGGTGTTGGCAGGAGACAGTGCATCCCTCCAAACAGCCAAAGGCTGAATCAAACTACTAGCCTCCCCCAGTATAACCGTGACACATTGCGCATGAGGCTGAGCTCGTTCCACATTCCCCCCTACATCATGTGCATTATCGTCATCGTGATGGAGATGCAATCCACTCTCCATCTGCTGCCTTACACGTTCTTGCTGTATTATATCGGACACGTAGCAATTTTGAGAGGAGGCTACTTTACGTAATTCGGCTAAGGAGGTGATGGATGGTTTGGATCTGGAGCGGAGGCAGTGTCGTTGGTATTCGGTGTAGGATTCGATTATTTCTGATATTGTTTCTTCTGTGTTGTTGTCATGTGAATGTGTTGGCTGACTGCTGGTTAGCAAAGAGGATATATGGACAATTCTCAATGTGAGTTCTGCCAATCGAGCCATGCACGGTTGTATCCTAACTTCATCATCATTAGATGCTCCACAATCATCCAATGGACCATCTCTTTCTAACGAATCAGCATCGATTAATTTCATGTAATGACAAGTGATGAAATCACACGCTTTGGTGATGCAGTTTGATGCCATTAGTAGATAGACGTCACTTTCATTCTCTCCACCACTGCCACCAACACCATTGAGTCTATTATTATTAGTGTTAGTGTGACCATCGGGAGGAACCAAACCGCAATCAGCCAAACAACCCATCAACCCCTCCACACTCCCATGCGTATTTTCTATGCAAATCATAAATTCATGAACCAATTGTCCATCCGTCACATCATTAATATTTGAAGCCTCTTCGTCTAATAAAGAAACTAGAGGTAATAGCCGCCGTCGTGATTCTTCCGTGATTAAAAGACAGTTTTGTATGCTTTCGGTTATGGATTGGGGGGACATTAGTCCCAGTGGACCTGGTTGGTTTGATTCCATCGTGAATTAAGTAAGGTTTTTTTAGCAGATCTTAAGTCATTGAATGACGGGGTACGGTGGTTGACGGTTGTGTTGTTGCTGTTACTGTTGCTTTGAGAGCTTTTGAGAGTTGAGTATTTTCTCGTTCAAAAATTTGGCGGGA
>JALLAY010001134.1:0-11412 GCA_036939635.1 Cyclotella baltica
AGAGATTGATTCCACCGTCAAGAGATATTTGATATTGACTTGTTTCCTCTTGAAAAATTTGCAGCACATTCATGGCTTTTCCAGCTGCAAGAATTCTCATGTCATTGTCATGATCATCTCTCAAGCTGTAGGAAAGCCAAGAATCCAAGTACTAAAAGTTCTCGATGTATGTGACAAAACTACCATTGACTTGTATCTCCTCAGTCTCATGTGAGTCGTCAAGTTTGTCCTGATGTTATTGAAATACCCAGTGCCAGAAAAAAAATGTTCCATGGCAAGTAATGTTCCTTGGTGACAAAAATGCTTGCCTTTCCTGTGCAAACCTCACGGTCTCTCACGGTTTAACGAAGAATGAAGGTTTTTCGATTTAAAAAAATGAAATCAACATACAGCAAAAGCAAAGGCAAAAGGAAGGTTTTTTATTCGCCCGTGCCCATTTTCTTGAGCGCTGGATACCTCTACTAATGAAATTAATTATGTGTTAATAAACAACATGGTGGGGATATTCTAATTCTAACTTAGCAACATGACACCGTCACTCAATTCTTTCATGCATTCATACTGTAATTTCAAACGGCATCTGAAGTTGTATTTTGCTCTGCAAACTAGTCCATTCAAACCAATATGAGAGTTTGGGTACTACCACTCCTTTCTCCTTGGCCAAACCTTGTCATCTAACTACCGAAGTGTCTTGACAAATAGAGCTTAATAGCTGTTGGATGAAAGCCTAGCAACTGTAAGCTTCTCAGTTGAAGAGACAGCTGCAGACTGCGCTGCTTCTGTGGGAAGCAGTGGTATGCAATGTGAATGGAGTAATGTATGCTCATGGCATGGGCATACCTCATAGGTATTGTCAATGGCAGGGCTGGAAATACCAATATCATTGAACATCGGAACTTGCCACAACAGATTGATGAGGTAACATTTGTCAAAAACAACAAGGAAACGAACACAGTCCAATTGCTTTCAAAATGTTATCTGTTGCAGCTTCAGCCATAAAAATCAGGCATGGCCAATAATCTTTGATAACAATGTCATCTCTAAGTGCAAAGAAGTGAGTTGTTTCAAACAGTGCAATTCATTCTCATTTTATGTGCATGTGTACGTTCACTTGACATTTCAATTTGCTGATAAGGATTGAGATTGCATCTATACCAGATGAAAGCAAAATATTCAATTCTTTTGTCAAGATTGATTTTGACCGAAGCAGATAGATTTCTTAGGCTAAGTTTCATCGCTACTACTAAATGTGTTTACTTAACGTATGTTTAACATGCATTCTTCACAAGTAATTGACAACAATCCTTTAGTTGTGTGAAGAAACAAGGCTTAACTTTCAAACAATTTCTGCATGTGGGACTACTACTCATAAGATGAAGCTACCATGACTCAATTCCTGTTTAATATATTTGACCTAGACCAATGCAGCCAGATATCAATGCATGAGTGCTTTGCTTTGTTAAGACTCGTCTATCGCAATGGAAGAGATCAATCTTGTGACGATGGAACGAGGCAATAAGTGATTACTCCAATGGTCAATGGAAAAGAATAAATTGCAGTCAATTCCTTTATCGCCAAAATTTCACACAACAAATTTGGTTTGGCTCACTTGGACTATATTACAAACAAGAACAATTGATAGAACTATGGACCACAACACATCATGCTGGGACAATTACAGATCTCAGAGGAGGCAGAAATTTGGCTCATCACTTGTTGAAGTTGAATATGATGACATATTTGTTAAAAACTATGCCAGGTCAAAAGTTAAGATTGCCGCAAGCGATTAAATTTGCAATAAGTATTTCATGGTTGAATATTTCCTAATGTATTTAATTTTGTCACTTTTAACAACTGCTCTAATGTACAACGCACTTGTCAATTATTTCTTGCATCAATCCTGGCAAGATTAAGTTAGGGGACGAGAAGCATCTTGAAGGGAAAGATCTATATTGTAGAAGAGTGCTCAGGAATGTATTAACTGGCAATATCCCAGCAATTCTGACTCACCCTGATTTCAGAGAGAGGTACACAATCGTGGGGTTTTGTGGCATTGATCCACGTGTCACTCCCATGAAGTATGAAATTGCTGTCAACACAAATGAAGCCTCGAACTTTAGTGACCAAGTCGCTCTTGCACTCCACACTGGTTGGCTGTTGTCCGGTGATGTTTTAGTATTGGATAATGCCACTATTCACTATGGCGGTGACAACTCAGACTTAGAAAATTGGTTGCGGTCTCAATTTTGCATCATTGTCCTATTTCTTCCCGCTCGAACGCCGGAATGGAATCTGATTGAACTCTACTGGAATATTTTAGTACAGAGATTGAATGTGTTCTGCTTGGATGTTGCAAGAGAGATTGAGAAATCACACAGCTTGGTTGTAGCAGCTGTTGAGGTGTTGAACAATATTACTCATGAGGAAGTTGCAGGATGCTACAGAAAAGCAGGATACCTTGTAGCCTTGTAGCAAAGAAAATACTTTGATTATCACATTACATTTCTAATATCTTTGTCTTGCCAAGCACATAGACATATCAAAGACTAAACACATAAATGGCAACACACAAATCATACGGGAGTGTTGTCATTGCCTTCTCCGCTGTCATTGCCAGGTAGAGTTGGAAGGGCATTGTTATTGACAATGCCCTAACACTGCTGGAGATTCTGCTGTTGAACCATTTGTTTCACAGACCCGTCGCTGTTTGCAACACCCGGCCCATGTGTAATTGGTGCCTTTGCAAAAGGCGGAGGGGCACATCCACCGGCAACCTGGACAGGATTTCCAATAGGACCGTTGAAAGATGCCGTTAACGACTGGTAGGGATTTTGGTCCACCATGGAAACCGCCGTCAAATCCACCACCGCCAAATCCGCCACCATTGAATCCACCACCTCCTCCATTGAAACCACCACCACCATTGAATCTACCACCTTCACCATTGAATCCGCCACCACCATTGAATCCACTGCCGCCATTGAAAGCACCACCACTGTTGAATCCACCACTACCATTGAAAGCACCGCTGCCTTGAAAGACAAATCCTGCCGCTCCAAGACCGAAGTTACCACTACCACAATAATTGTAATTTCCTCCACCAGAACCAGCCATTCCAAAAATGGCGTTGTTCTGCTGATGGCCACCACCCATGATCCCACTAACAGAAGCAAAACAATCAAGAATTTTCATCCTGCTGTTGCTCTTGGCCTGTTCCTTCTTCATCTGCATTTCTAGTTTACTGTGACCCCTTGCCTGAGTCTCCTCCAACTTGAATTCGTGCCTGAGACGAAGCATCTCAGCCGGATTGACTGCCTTGCACTTGCCGTCGCCAGAAGAACAATTCTTGTTCGAGTCCTTCTTGAGCTTGTCGTACTTTGCTTGAAGAGCCTTCAAGTTCGACATGACATCATGCAGATCGCTCTTCAAGTTGGTATTGGTGGCCTTCAAGATGTTCAAGCTATGTGAAGAACAATAAGGTAAAGTGAGTGACATTGACAGTACAAATATATACAAATGAAAATGAACTTACTTCTCTTTGTTGCTCTGTGCTGTCGTCTTGAAAATCTCAGTCTTTTCCAAAAGAAGGACCTTCTGCTCAACCAACGCCTTCTTTGTGGCTATCAAATCAGCAGTGAGGTTGGCATCACAATCATCCTTCTTCCTCTTCAGTGCAGCCCCCACATCTTTGACCTTGACTTCTGCTTCCGAAAGCTGCTTCTTTAAGTTCTTCATGTTCAGTGCTTGCTTCTCCTTTGTAATCTCGATCTTCGAGGCTGCCACCGCCTGCCTCTTCATCACAGTTTGAGACTTGGAGGAATAATCCTCCGTAGCCTTCGACAACACAGCGTACTTCCTAGTCAAATCCCAAATTGCTGCAAAAAGACTTTCAATCTGACTGTCTTGTGCAGAGAAACAAGCCTTGCAGTCCGCATGATTCCTTCCCTTGGGTGAAAGTCTTCAATAGACTTCTCAAAGAACTCATCTTGAAACTCAGGCAAGGGTGGAATTTGAGGGGGCTGGGGAATTCCAGCAGTGATACTGCGAGAAGAATCGGAGGTGGATCCAAAAGTTTCGGGAGACAAGACACGACGCCCCCCATGACGATCACTGGCAGTGCCATCGGCACGACTGGCAAAGAAATCAATCTGCCGAGGCACACGACTTGAAACAACAGTCTCCGTTTCAAAAACACCCCCCCCCCACCCCCGCAGAAACATTCCCTGCTGAAGAATTCGACCTAGAAAAATCCAATTTCGACACCGAATCGCCCGATTTCACCATTATCGTAGATAAATCGATTGGAGGGACGGCTAATAAGCGTTGGTAATAGTTCGATAGTGCTGTCGGAGGCCACCGATGACAGAGGATGATTGAATTGAAGCGTTGGTGGCAGCGTGATGGCCGTGTTTGAAAAAAGTGAGAAGAACGACCTGCAGGGTCGATTTCCTGCCATTTCAAGACACAGCAAAAAACAGAATTTTCAGCCGAAAAAAAAGAAAACTCGAGTCGGATTGTTCCAGTTCCATGCACACAAGAATCCAATCTCAACAAACTTTTGATGCTTTTTTAAAATCATCACATTCTTCCAACTGAGAATAAGCCATGTCATCACTGAATTCCCTCTCAACTGAATATCCTTCTAAAACAAAGTTCTCCATGATTGAAAAAAATGTTCCGCCTCCTAAAGTTAAGGACATCCCCTATCCCAAAGAAGTAGTGTAGATAGTTGAATTCAAACCCCCCAGCATCACCAACAATTACCCAAGAAGATAAAGACCATGAATTGGAGACCATTGCAATGACATGGTCTTGTTGATGCTGAATTATTCCCATTGTTTGTACTGCAAGCTCCAGCGAATTGGAGACAAGAGATGAAAAGAAAAGTGATTCAACAAGCCGTTTACATTATTACATTTTGATTCCGATTGATTAATTTCAATTGAAAATTCAACAGAAATCAACAGGTGCAGTCAATACCCGAAGGCATTGACCATGTGGTCCTGTCCCAACAAGGATAAGGACACCGGACTACGGTCGTTTCTATTAAGTCGAAGACAAGACGAAACGAAAAGATCTCAATTACTAATATTATGAGGTCTACAGTGGTCCGGAAATGGCCAAGGACAAGACTTTGAGTCGAGTCAAATCGGGCCATAAGCCTGGACACAATATTGTGTCCATCTCTGATGGGGTGCATCTCAACACCAACCGAGGTATGCCATGTAACTGTTTCATCTCTTTACCTCCCACTGCTTTCCAAATCTGACTGCAACACAATCAGCATATTTTTGTCCAGAATGATCATATGGCAAGAGTCAGCATATTGTAACTTTAAGGTATTTTCAAGATATATATGCAAAGAAAAATCCTGCAATGCTTAGTTGTGGTATTGCTTTTTCTGATTCAGCCACTTACCTTTTTGTCATCAGGCAGTGACTGAAAAATATGCCAGATAGTCCTATAAATGTTTACAGGATTCGCTGATCATAGTATGTGATCAAATTGTCCAGTGTGATCGTCATCCCACTGAACTGCTGGGCCTTTGATAGAAACAACAAGAATCAAACAAGAGTAAAATGTTTAATTGAACAACAGTTTGTATAGATTAATTTACCAGAGATCTGTTAAGCTGTGTACTTTTCAATATTATCTCAGTTGAAATATACCCTAAACAATGTCAAGCAACAAAGACCAATTCAAGTGTCAAACATGCATCAAACAATAACCCCATTGTTTGTTGTCACCTAATACTTGCCCTCAATGGGGAGTCCCTTCCTGTCTTATCAAGTTGCCCAGCAGAAAGTGGTCTAATACTTTGGGATTGGACTGCATCTACTTCACCACCATCTTCTTCCGCTGCCAAATGACCATGGCTGTGTGATTTCCGTCCATAGTAAAAGTTTGCCATAGTAGATGTCTTGATATAATCATTTTGAACAGCAGGCCCTCCTCCGCCAATCTGGTTCACCCAGCTCCCAGGCTTGCCTCCAACATTGGCATCAGCCGTAGTCTTATCATTCTCATCTTCGTCTAGAATAAATATACCTGATCCTCCCGAAGCAGAGCGATGCAAGTTTGTATAGGAATGGTTACCATGCAGACCCAATCCTCCCCATCCAGACGTAGAATCTACGTGAGACGCACGTACAGTGACATCCAAGGGGTCTGCTTGCTGTTGTATATTGGAATGTGACTCTTCTTTTCTATCTTCATCCACATTATTAACAGTTTCAAATGGATCCAATACATTAAGGCCTCCGAGACAAACAAGACTATTGTCCACACACAGAGAGTAGATAGTTAGCAAATGAAGTATCCAAACGAATGCAATTGATGAAGCAAGTTAAGCGGAGCTGTAACCACTCACCTGGGGCTTTGGAAAAAGCTGGGGGTCCTTGCATTGAGACTTCCTTCCTCACCTTCCTTTGGAACAAACATATTTGTCGAACTATGTTTGTCCCATGATTCCATCATAATCTTCTTACGGAGCCTTTGCACACATAGATCTAATGTTCTCTCTTCGGCACAATGACTTTTGATCCTTGGAATGTGCCTATTTGAGGTAAATTTATGCAAAAGAATGTGGTTGTTTAGAATAATGATGTAGCCAGAACGATGAAAACTATTTTGAAATGAACAAGTAATGAACATACCTCCATGTTTCACGCTCAGCAGCCTTAACCCACTCCATAAATTCATCTGTTGTTGGGTTATGAATCAAGTGGAGCATTGCACTTGTCAAGGATCGATGATTCTGCCAAGGAATTAAGGATATGTCTGTATCTCTGCCTTCGTATTCTTGAGTGAAGAATTGGGTACTGACAAGGCATGTAAAAGAGAGTTTAGACGATGTTTTGGACTGCCCAAAAATCTAACATGAGCTGCACTGTAATCTCACCCCATGTTACGTCGCGTATCCCAGAGCGGAGCAATTCTCCGTCCGCCGCAGAGGTCGAATACATTTCGAAGATATGATCTCAGCTGTTGTGAATGAGTTTGCAGCCATGATTATGCAATGAGTTTATAATGAGTTAAGCACATCTGAATCTTCCTGCACACCAAAGACACGAAAAACGTAAGTAACTCACCTGATTCTTAAGAAACATGAGCATCCCATTAATATAACCAACAATGGGATGTGCCCAAACAGACTTGTGCAATCCAAACGAAGCAAACATGACAGCATGAGGATTGGCCTGACTGACAATAAAGTGATTAATATTGAACATTTCTGACAGTTGTTGCATCGGCAAGTCCATTTCCATACTACCATCTTGGAACTGCATGCTCATACCTGACTGGCTCTCGTAACGTTCTGTTCCGTCGGCATCTTTAACCATGAGCCTGTTGGCCTCAAATACACCTGGTAGNGTTGGCCTCAAATACACCCGGTAGACTGGATGATGCCAAGGCTGCACTCCAAATAAGAACGTGTGGCGAAGTGAGATAGTTCAACAATCGTGGAGGATCACTACGACTCTGAGGCGAGACTGTAATGTTGAGAATTCGTCCCGTTCGATCAAACGCCTCTTGGAATGTAAAATCTCCAATGTTGGCACGGACAACCGCTTCCAAATGCCTCGTATCACTCTTTAGAATATCCTTGGGTCGCTTATAACCAGTCAACACATCATAAATGAAGGAAGTCATATTTCTCAGCGTTAGAGGAAAGAACAATTGAAAGGCTCGTTTAAACCCCCCATCCTTCTTTTCCGGCACAACAGCTCCCTCCTCTTCCTCGCCCGACCCCCCACCACCCGCCGCAGCATACCCCACGGGCCTGAAAAAATCCGTCTTCATCACCCCACTATGCCCCGGAGCAACGGTACCCTTGACATTGAAAAAATCCCTAAAACACTCCTCATCCGTCCTCGTGGCCACAATCGCCGTAACAATCGATCCCGCCGAACTCCCACCCAATACCCGTGGCATTAGCCCATTCTCCATAAGAGCCTTGACCACACCAACGTGATAGAATCCCAATGCCGCCCCTCCGGAACAAAGGAATGCCGTCCTTCCATACGAATGTCTCGTTTCATTAAAGAATGCCAATCGTGAATCATTGGGAATGGGATCATCATTGGGAGCCACCGGAGCATCACATACATAATCCAATGCGGCACAGACGACATTATGATATGTTTCAATTAACAACTTTGATCCCGCCAGAGCCCTACTAAACAATCCCTCATGAAGCAATCCAAAATGATTCCGACCAATCCCACCCCTAAGTGTAAACATTAAATCAAAAATATCCCTCCGTCGCATCAAATGAACCAATTCATCAATACGTGCTTGAATCCTCTCACTTTCATACAAGGCACACTTTTTCTCGGTACGCCAAGCATCATTTCCTTGAATGTTGTCAATTTGTTCTGCAATGTCCATCCATTCATCTTGGGTTGAGGCAGCGTTTTGTTGGGAGTGGAGTTGTCGGATGAGACGGGAGTGGGTTGAGAATGTTGCCGAGAGGGATCGTAGGATGTGGAATAGTTGGTTTATGGTGACCTGTTGTAAAGAGATGTGTGTTTAGAGGGAAATGTGTGAGATTATACATGTTGCTAAACAGTATTGATTATAACTGTTGTGAGATTGTTCATACAAGAGTCAAATGCAGATACAGATGCATTGTTTGCTACACGAGCTTTCATCAACGCCATTAATCAGCAATGATATGTACAGCAGATTCCCTTCATTATGTTTCAGCAATGGACAGCAACAATCTGCACTTATAAAAAGTAGTTAAGAGGTGTAAATAATGCATTAAAGAAAAGCATCATCATTATAAGCTGTCATCACATAATCAAGAGCTGCAACGAGCTATATTTCGAATCCAAAGCATCATTATAATAAGCCCTCATTACATAATCAAGTCTACTAATTAGATGCAAAACTGCGAATGCTATTCATAACAACAACTGACATGATCAAAGACAACAAGTTGCAACAGACACATCAAGTCAAGCAATTCATATGAAATGAATTTGTACAACTTATACGTCAAATATTCAGATTTAAACAAATAATGAATTTGCAAAGCCAATAGTGAATCAAGAACAGTTACAAGAATCAAGAAATTGACATGTATAACGCGAGTCATGAATAAAGTTAAAGGTCAGATGCACACCCTTCAAATCAACAGTTAAATCACTAACAAGAAAGTAAATCAAGACGAGGTATGTCCATAACAAATGCAAGCAAACATTATTTGCAGAAAGCAAAGGTAATTCAAGTGACACAAACAGCATCATGAATGACAAGCCAATTGAGTAATAATCACAGGCAATCATCTCACAGTCCATCTTGATAACAAACTGACATGATCAATCAGCTAAGGGCTTCAACATCTTTGGAGTGATTTTATCACAAGGCAAAAAGAATAAGACAATAAAAAGTCCAGACAGTGACAAAATTATACGAATCAACTCACTACAATTCGTGGCAATTAACCAGAATGAAAAAAAACAGTGATTACACTGGGTCTTACTGCCAACGATCCACTACACCATAACACTAATTACACAACTAACACTAACTCACTAAATCCATCTTAACACTAACTAAACACTAGCACAACTCACCATGCCAGCCTCCAACAAAACAGCCACAACCAACTGTCGTGCAATTTGCTTGGGAATAAAAATCATATCGAGTGACTCCAAAAGTATTCGTTTTGTTTCTGGCAGGTGCGATAGGAGGCTTGTTGCCATTCTGTATGGTGAAGGTGAATGTGAAAATTTAGTGTTGAAAGTGAAGGTGTAAATGGGGGGCAAATAGGGGCGAAAAGCAAGCGACGACAAAGTAAGGGGGTGACAGTGATGAGAGCGATGCATGAGAGAGACGATTCAACGACGACAAATGCAACGACAGACAAACTCACTCCTGAAGAAGCTTACGTAAAGCCTCTTCGAATTCACCCGTTTCAAATTGATTCATTGTCTTCATTGCCTTCAGTTCTGCTGTTCAATTGCTGTCTCTTTAGCTTTTCACCCTCGTCACTTCTTGAAATCTACCGCTGGAAACCTAATGCTTGTAAGGCATCAATCGCGACGCTTAGTGCGGCTCAATTCCGTCAAGAACCGGGCTGTCTATTCATTATGTTTGTCGCAGCAATTTCAATTGGTCGGGCTTGGCTTGGCTCTTTTGACGGCTCATTGCCTGCATTGATTCTTCTCGGCATCGTCGTAGTTGACACCATGCTGTCATCGCGTCGTGTGACGAAGATTTTTCGGATTCTCGTTTGTGTGTGTGAAGAATGACAGCGTGTAAAGATGGTAAGGTAGTTCGAAAAAATTCTAATTTGTTCTGAGTCTTTTCGAAATTATTCCATTGTATTCTGCCAGGTTTTAATGGAACATTATAGAATATTGATGAATTCAAGGATGTTCCATTTTGTTCCAAGTATTAAATTGAGGTTTCTAGCTTTTCTTACATGATGATCACCTATCTCAAAACAACTGTTGATTTCCCAAAACTCAAAATCACACAGTGAATCAGAGTTACAATTATACAAGTCTGCCAGAGCAATAGTCTTTGTTTTCAATTTTGATGAATTCAAGAATGTTCCATTTTGTTCCAAGTATTTAATTGATATTTCTACTAGATAAAGCTTTTCTTACATGATAATCACCGACCTCAAAACCACTGTTGATTTCCTCCAACTCAATATAACACAGTGAATAAAAGCTACAATTACAAGTCTCTTGGATCAATAGTCTTTGTTTTTTTTATTTATATATAATAAAGAGCAGATGTCTTGAGGAACAACACTCCTTCTTCTCCCGTTGATTTGCAGGAGGCAGACAACAACTGTAATGGATATGATTATTCAGTATTATGTCATTCTCTAGAGCCGTCATGATACACTCCTTGAAGACTAAGATTCCCCAACTCAATACTACAATATTACACACTGAATTAAAGCTACAATTACAAGTCTCTCAGATCAATAGTCTTTTAGTTTTCGATCCAATATAAAGAGAGCAGAGGCCTCAGCACCATGTGTAAACCACTCATTTAATTGTTTGTTATGGTTGATCAACAAAACCTCCATCTTCTCCCATCTAATCACAGGAAACAGTCTGTGATAATTATTTCAAGGTGACTGGTCAGTATTATGACGCTATTGATAGCCATGATGATGCACATGGAGCCTAAGATTCCTCAACTTAATATTAGCACTACTATTTTTTCAATTCAAATAAAAAGAGAGCAGGCGCCCCAGCACAGGGGGTACAACAGGCTTCAACACCAGGGATACAATACTCATTCTATTTATTTTTTGTTAGTTGCAAGCAAATCCCTTCTTCTATATCTCGTCTAATTACAGAAGGCAGACTGTGATAAATATCCAACTTTGACTGTTGATCAGTATTTCATGACAGTTTTGACCCTATTAAGAGCCAGGAT